>JAHKKF010529768.1:0-12109 GCA_019740295.1 Labeo calbasu | reverse complement strand
TTCATACAATCTTCATCAATAGTGATATTAAAACACATTTTAGCCTTAATATTAAGAAATGTGAATTGTGCGCTTGTAGTACTCCAAATAAAGTTTAATTACAATTTTTATATCAACAAGTCTTGAACGATATGTCAGTGAATATGTTAATAGTTTTGAACTTTGTGTTAAATAAATGCATTTTAAATATATAACTTTTTTTTACTTTGAGAAAATATCAATTTGTACAAAGATTTTGTTTCTTTCTATAATATTTTTTGTTTGTTTTTTGCTAGAATTCACCAGGGTTGGTCAAAATTCAGAAGAACTGGCTGCCCTTCAACAGCATTTGAACTGAATTAGCCACGCCCCCAGATTTGGTTGCACACCGCAAAATGGTAAATGATACTCATTTAAAGTGATATAAAAGATCTTTAAAATTCAAATTCTATTTGCTGCCTTAGCTCAAATGAAAATAAATTCAGGAACTGAATTCAAAGTTGGCATTCTCATTTCAGTACTGAATGGCGTAATGCACACTTGACAGAAAACAGGATGAGTGCTGGGTGTCATGACAATGGTAACTCAAATGCAACATTTTATTGATGCTAAAACCTAAGCTTAACAAAACTTAAACAGCATTCTTTTGCAGCCTTGCAAGTACTGGTATTTTTTTCTGGAACTGCAAATGTACTTTCTGTATTAACATGAATTTCCATTAGTAATTATTGTTTGATACTAACAGATAACAGAGAGCATACTCCCACAAGCATTACAACACATACTAACAATGAAACACAAATTTCACAACTCTGTAGCGAGGAACTTGTGTACTCAAACTGTCATCAGCAGCTGTCAGTACGCTCAGCACGCTAAACACAAGTTATCTAAATCATGTTCAGACTGTAAGAGTACTTTAATATAACATAATGACCTTTGATACAGATAGCACTGCATTAATGGTACTTTTCTAGCATTTGTTGTTTTTTCATCTATGTATCCAATCTACCGGTTTATCCATCCAGAAAGACTGCAGCAATATAGAGCCAATAAACACAAACGCACAATATAAATGATTCAATTATTTAAAGACATCCTGTGGTTCTTCTTATTGGATTTTTTCCTTAGACATTTTGCACAAGCATAAGTAGCTAAACTTACACATGCGCTGCTGCACACGGAGGGTGTAACAGGGTCACTTGTATCAAACAAGGTGTCGAAGTACTTTGGAGACTCGTGCCCCCTCTCTTGGGGTATTTGACAAACTGACACCCCCTTAAAACGAGTGTCAACCACAGTCTGTCAAATACTCTAAGAGAAGAGTCTAGATCATTGAGAGACCAGCAGATGTGTGAATAGACCTGAAGAGATGAGGGGAAGAAAAAAAAAAAAGATGTTAAAGCATGTTTAGATCAGGAAGACCTGTCCCTGTCTTCCCTCTTCCTTCTGTTCGTCAGAAATACTCAGACAAGCTGAATAATCAAGGATTCTTAATTTCTTAGAAACATTTTTTTCAGATTAAAGAGAGTCCTTGAGTGGAAAGCAGCATACAGCTCAAAATATCAGGTAATTATGAACTCAAATATGAAAAAAAGCATGGAGAAAAAGAGCAAAATCCTATTGAAGACTTCATACAAGTAAGTTCTAATTTTGGATTTTGTTAGCGGACGTTTTCTTAGCTCACCATGCAGCTGCTTCTCTTTACTTCTCTTCCGTTTTTAATACTAGTTGTTTTGTGTTATATTTCTAGCCTAGCTGAGAAGATGTTCAAACCTTTGATCCGCTCGCTTCAGCGTTGGTTGGATCTGCAGGGCTCCTGGTGTTGACCCGGTCTTCCGCGGGGGCTCTCCGGGGCACGTACGTATCAGGCGCTGATGAGTGTTTGTGTGAAGCGGACAGCATGTGTGTGATCACTAATAAGCCACCAGCACGAGGAGGAAGTAAAAGGAGGAAGATAACACGCAGGCTTCAGAGCAGGAAATATCTGGAGGTTAAGAGACAACACTATATGTGTTAAAGTAGTTGTGAAATGTTAAAAAAAAGCTCTGAGTTTGCAATAACACCCGCAAACTCTCCCGCCAAATTACTCCACAAACTGTAGCCCTGTTTGTGTTGCATTGGGCTGGCCTTCCCTGTAAAAAAAAAAAAAAAAGAAAAAGAAACGAAAGAAAAGAAAAGTAGAAAAATAGATCATGATGTTTCACCCTAAAATGCAACACAATGCAATGCGTAATTCAAAATATGAGTTAAACACTTTTGACAAATCAATACAGAGAATCCCTTTATATGCACACAAGGCCCTATTTTCATAGACTTTCATTGCGCAGAAGCCGGGTGCGCACCGCACGTCTGAGAAAAATTCACAAATCCTAAACGATTCCTTCAATCCTAGGCTAAATTCTGTAGTCTTTGATTGTTAATTTGACATGTCGTTCACGGACAGCTGATTATTGACCGTTGCGATCAAATTTTACCTGAAGATTTGGCGTACAGTTCTGCGGTGTGACTTCTCGACGAATGTCAAACTGTCTTCGGTTTTCTAATCGCTGTAAAATCCAGCGCTCCCGGCCCACTCACGGAATTCCTATTCGTTGCCTTTGCTGTGATAAACACAGCGCCGTGCTTTTATGTGGGTGCGTGCTGCTTACATCATTTTAAATACGCGGGTATTGCCGCCGTTCATAGACATTTCGTGATACCCAACATTTCAGCAGCCTCGCGTGCAATGCGGCTCACAGTCACTTGTGGACAAGTTTTCTTGCGGGCACCCGTTTTTAATACGTCTTCACTGTCGTACAGTTTGACATTAATGAGATCCCACATCGTGACCCCGCATCGTGACATGATCATCATGTTCGTACAGTCTGACAAGCAGTGTTGGGGAAAGTTACTTTTAAAAATAATGCATTACAATATTGAGTTACTCACTAAAAAGTAACTAATTACGTTACTTAGTTACTTTTTATGGAAAGTAATGCGTTACTTTACTTTTGCATTACTTTTAAATCTGGCCAGGGTTTGCTTGTTTGTTTTTAATATAAAAAGTTATATTTTTGGCAAATGTAAAAGCCTTTTCACACCAAAAGCCTCAGGTTTTGAGAAAAGTCATTCATAAATTCATGTCTGTAAAACAACTCAACTGAAGAAAAAAATGTCAGCTCTTCAGGAATAAAAAAAAAAGGAAAACAAATGTTAGATTATCTTGAGTAATTTTACTCGTATTTTTACTAGTATGGTTGAATTGGATCATCAAAGGTCGGCAGCAAAGACACTGGTTAATAAAATGGGATTAAATGCATAAAGGATATTTGTATTGTTTAACATATTTAATTATTGCAGGTTTGCGTCATATTCTGAGTTGAATTTCACTGTTTTTATTCATTTTTAGGAATACTGAATCTTTTTTTGAGATGAATTAATGGATGTTCACATTTATTCTAGAACTAACATCTTACTCCAGATTTCTCTCAAGATGGGGACAGGAGAGCTTTTAATCAATAAATGGAGGGAAAAGTAACTGGCGTTACTTTTTTGAAAAAGTTTCAAATATTTTCTTGTCAATTAAAAAGTCATGCGTTACTTTACTAATTACTTGGAAAAAGTAATAATATTACGTAACTTGCGTTACTTGTGTACCCCCAACACTGCTGACAAGCAACAATCGTAAAGTTATAAATTGTGCGGTGTACAACTGATGTGTGTTAATATGAGTGTACCTTACAACCAGTGTAATGCATTTCAAGTAACGCGAATTACGTAACCAGATTACATTTTTCAAGTAACTAGTAAAGTAACACATTTCTTTTTTATTTTTCAAGAAAATGTCTTAGTTAAATTACTTAAGTAAAACCAGTTACTTTGTTTTCCTATTTACTTACTGACAAGTCTTCTGTCCCTATGCTGAGAGAAACTGGGAGTAAGTGAAGAGACGTTGTGTGCACTGTGAAAACATGATATTACTGTAGTTCTAGACTAAATGTGAAAATGCATTAACATGCATAAATTCATCTCACTCACAAAAAAAAAAACAAAACTGATTTAGTATTCCTCAAAATGGATAAAAACGCAAACCTGCAATAATTAAAAATGTTAAATAACACAAATGTTTAATTCCATTTTATTAGCCAATGTCTTTGCTGCTGACCTTCGATGATCCAGTTCAGCCATATTAATAAGTAACATTTGTACTGCTTTTTTTTTTTTATTGCTGAAAAGTGTTTTTGAAAAGTGAAAAGTGTCTTTCTTCTCCTGCGCTCTACAGTACAGACGTGAATTTACTTTTCCTTCAGCCTGAGGTTTATTCATTTTACTTATGGTGTGAAAGGGCTTTCATGTTTGCCAAAAATAGCTTTTTATATTAAAAACAAACAAGCAAACTTTGCCCAGATTTAAAATGTAACACAAAACTAACGTAACACTTTTTTAGGGAGTAACGCAATATTGTAATGCATTACTTAAAAAAGTAACTTTTCCCAACACTGCCTATGACACAAATCAACCTGGTCGCATGGTGAAAACGTACCTGTCCAAACTTTTTAGCGAGGCGCAAAATACGTACCAATAATTTTGTATCACTTCAGTTTCCAACAGAAATGTCCACTGAGTGGCGCTAAACTAGTATTCGGTTTAGGATTGTAGTAGGTGTAGACGTTAATAAAATACAATTCAATAGGTAGAAAATTTAGTTTATTGTTAGTTTCCGCTTGCAGCTGTATCAACCATGTTTTACGTGACATTGGTTTTGTATGTCACTGCTTTTCTGACTTAAAATGTCCATTGAGTGGTGCTATAACTCTAATTCTCAGTGACGTTTTAAAATAACATACCATGTGCGCTACATCTACTGTAAACCTACTTGATAGTGTGACGAAAATGAATGTGATGTAAAAATGTAATTGCAGACATGCCGTTTCAGCTTGTTTTTCAATCTCTCATCTTTCAGCTCTTTCATTGTGAGTCGTGTTTTTCACAGGATTTGTACCCAAGGACTTTGCGTTCTAAGTCCACTTCTGTGCCGGCTGAGCTACCGAGCAAGCTTGTTACGTCCAGTGTTCTGACTATTTGTTCTACCCTGTCGTGTACACATACCCCAACGCAAACCTACCCTTACAGTATTAAAAATACAGTGTTAGCATAATCTGATTATGTCTGAAGGCAGCGTTATTTGTCAGTACACCTGACAAATAACGTCAGTACATAATGGAGATGTAATCATAACTGCGTACAAAAACAATTACAAGTGCTCGCTTACAAGTGCTGTTTTACCGCCTCTGGTTTTCATTTCTGTTGGAAACTGCAGTGATGTGTAGGCCTACTTATTGGTACATGTATCGCATCTCACGAAAATGTTTCCACAGGTACATTTTTGTCATGAGACCAGGTTGCCACATACTGTACACATACTTGTTGGTTGAGGAAAGTGGTAACTAGCACGTTATTATAGATCACTCTGGAATTCTGATCAAATGAATAAATGTGGGCACCATTAAGTCTAAAAGCCTCTTCTGAACACAGTGACTTGATACTAATGTTGGTTCTCCTGTGGAGCGTGGAGAGCCTGGTTTGCCAGCTTCTAGTGGCATTAACCCTGCAGTCTTTGAAAACCGTTGGATGGATTTGGAACTCAGTTATACTTTAATGCACTTAATAACACAAACACAACCCAGCAGTTCTCTCCTTGACATAAACATGCCTTTTTCAATCCTCTGTAATAGAAAT
Organism: Labeo calbasu; assembly: GCA_019740295.1. NCBI lineage: Eukaryota > Metazoa > Chordata > Actinopteri > Cypriniformes > Cyprinidae > Labeo > Labeo calbasu. Next base: position 6,412 of record JAHKKF010529768.1, on the reverse strand, counting down.
GTTGCCCTCGCTAATGGAAAAAACATTTGAAACTCAAAGTCAATCCAACAGAAACTTTTTAATCATTATGTGGGTTCATTTACTGTATTAAAGTGCAGTGGGTAAAAAGCGAAAAAGCTAAATTTGAGTTCTGCTTGAGCGGAGTCTTCAGGCCCTCCTGCTGCTGGAGCGTCGCTGGCTCGAAGTGATGGATTGTGGTTTACTGAAGTGTAAATTGTGAAAAATGTGAACATCGTTCTTTGCCAGCCTGATTAAGAAGCTTTCATCCTTCAGCTGCCTTTTAAACAATTTGAGAGAACAGGAGAAAGTTAAAGGTTTAGTAGTGGTTCCAGGAGCTGAACGGTTTTTAGAGTCCAGTTGCAGTGGGCGAACTCTTCACAGACTTGCTCCTGTGGTTGATTGGTGTTTTTGTGCTCAGCTGTCATGTGGTTATGTGTGAGTTTCTAGTGGGGATGTTGGATGCTCTGAGGTCTGGTGTTGTGAGAGTTTTCACACTTTTTCTCTTCATAGCTCAACACTTGATGACTGAGCTCAGTTTCAACCATAGAACTTCCCATTAGGCAGGTGGCCTGGTCAGGCATCAAGCTCTTTGGTATCACTGGATCTTCAGTGAGATCACCAATACACAATATTATCATGCTAATTTATTTAATTATTTACTCTCTTAGTTTTATAGCAAGTGCCGGGAGTGGATGATGGGGGCCCTCGAGGCCCTGCCCCTTTAATCGCTGACGGTAAAGTCCCCTTTCACCTATTTCTACCGAGGGGCCCCGCCAGATCGCGTAATGCCATTTCTCTTCCGCACCTCTGAAGGTACACTTCGTTGCTGTTGATGATGAGAGAATTCACATAGAGAGAAGAATTCAATTTAAGTTTTAGATAAGTTACTAAATTAATTTAAAATTACGAAAACCATTTGGCCTGTGCTGAAACCATTTGCATTAATGGTCTTTATAATCTACTTAGACTTATTATGATGCTTTTGGGGAAATGCAGCCCTGATCAATTCACACAATGAAATGGTTCAGTAGTCTATAAAATAAATAGAGTGTCTATTTACACTAACTGAAAATAGCCTGCCTTGTTGGCAGAGGCTATTTTACACTAACTACACCCACCAATGTGTAAATGGGGTATTAAACAGTAAAAAGACGATTGTTAAACATCCCATTGCCGTAGATGGTAAAGCACAAGCCATAGTGTTTTTAACGTGATTGAGTTAGAATTTGCCTTTTGCCGAACTTTTTTCCTCCCTTTTCAAATCTATTATCCATTTAATAATTTATATTAAAATTATAATTTACACTTAATACGGTATTATTACATACTTTTTTTTTTTTATGTACTACAATACTGAGGTGCAGATAATTGCCACTATTTGCAATACCTGGTATAAATAGCAGAAAATCCTGCTATTTAAACAGTGTAAATAAAATTTATAGCTATTTGCACTTAGTGTAAATAGCGTATCACTAAAAAATACTGCTATTTTCACTTCGCCACTGCCTAAAAAAAATTGCTTTTCACCAGAAGTACTATAAATTAAGACCAAATAAATACTGTTTTCATTGTGCAAAAACATTCACATTATTGTTGATAGCAATGATATACAAAGACAGGAACCAGCTAATTCAGTGGCTGATGATGAGTCATTTTTCCCCATTAAGAATGATTGAATCATTAGAGAGGTGTTGGAATAGTCAAGTTAGTGTGAATCGGTCGCTGGCTGTGTGCTAGTTCAGTCTAATCAAGCTTGAGTGTTTGGCCATCCTGGACTCTTTATACCCGCTGTGCCTTCCTGCCACTTACTGTCATTTTAGCACATTGCAATGTGCTTTTCTGAAAATGTAATTGCTTAGTGTACATGCACTGAAGGGAACAGACCTGCTGGTCGAACTTGGAACGTTCCCAGTATTACGGCTGGTTAAAAACCCAAACAAGCTGTTAAAGTCAGAGCTAAATTGCTTTTTGTCTCTTCAAATTTAAAAGGAAGTGACAGTGTCTGCCCCTGCATGCTATGAGCTATCAATGTTGTGTCTGAGGATTGAAATTAACACCCACCAACCTGACACATGCAGCTGAAAATCAACCCTTGCGTATAACACCATCAACTTACCAGCCAGTTTGGCGGTTTATGATTATATTCTATCACTTTGCATGCCATGGTTGTGTTTGGGGTGAGAACAGGATAGCTTTATTAAATAGATTTCAGTGAAGAAGATTCTTCAAGCTGAGTTTAACACTGTGACTTTATCAACAGGCATCCAATGTTTTTTTGAAGTGAGCTATATTTAGAATTCACAATGAAAGAAATGCTGTTTTACAAGAGTTATAGAGCATTTTGCAATAGGTAGGCCTCTCCATATGATTTTGTTTTTCATAATAACATTTTATAATACATTTAATTCTCATCTGCAAATGGCCCATAACTGAATTGTAGCCAAATTGACTGGTGAGGTCATGAGTCCTTCTTATGTCCTTGAGAAAGATACTTAACTCGAGGTTGCTCTGCTTATATGTTTGCCGTAAGTGTGTACGGATTCACATGAATTATAGACAAAAATATCCGCACAATTTGTCGGAGATTAAAGTCGATGCTTGGTATTGTTCAGTGCTTTCCTTATGTAGATGACTCACTGCGCAGCATGCGGCATCAGTGGTCCATTGACCAGCATGAGAGTCATGTAGTTGAAACCATGCAGGTGAGAAACAAAAGCTTCAAAAAATATCAATTGCCAGATTCATGCTGCATGCAATTACAAGAACAGTGGCAAAAACAGAGAAGCTTTTGATTTTTGTTTAGCGTATTTCAGGGGTCTAAGGGGTTAAAGAAGCAATTTAGGTTTACATTTGCGTAATTCCAATTATATCTCTTACACACATCTTACCATATACAGATACTGACATGGAGATATGATGAAACTTTCCTTGTTTTTCTCCTGCTGTTGCTTGGCATGATATCATGTTGAGTTTGTGTTTTTGAGGAGGTTCCTCTAAGGTCCTGTGTTGTAGAGCCAACTCATTTGACATAGGAAAGGGGGATCCATCGTTAAACTCCATTCCAGGTTACGTGATTTATTAAGCGATAGCCCTAGCTCCTGTACACATGAACATATGCTGTTCACAGATTTTTTTTCTCGCTGTTGTTCATAAAATTTACACTGGAAGACAAGGAAAAAGAAGAGGAGCATAATGGGAGTGCAAAGGATGGTAATTATGATAATGCAGTTCTGGAAATGGAAGGAGTGTGCAGTGCGTGTTATTGAGGGCATGCGTGTTATTGTGTGTCAGAAGGAAGATGACAACTATGTTAATTTGCAGTTACATTCATATTGTAAGACTTACAGCACAAAAAAACGGATGCTAAGAAAGACAGCAGATGATGAAGATGATGATATACGCCATGACTCATACCCTCCAATTTTATATCTATGAAACCGGAATATGCATATAATTGTACATTAATTTCAAATGAATTCGCTCAGGAAAGCTTATAGTGATCTCTGACTCACAACCATGACCACTCAACAGCCTCCACCCTCCACACTGCGGCTGTGAGCGTGTCACAACAGCAGCGTTTCAGGCCTGATTCTCACAGTGTGTGTTTGAAAGAAAGAAAGAGAGAGGGAAACTTCAGTTACACCTTCTAAAGAAAAAGATGCTTCCTTTGAAGAGACACCTCTTCTCTGTTTTTTCTGCTTGTCATGCAGTTATCTGTAGTAGCCAAAATAGCACACACACACACAAAGAACAAGGCATGAGAAAATGAAAGTAAAGGTTGTTGTTTTAGGCTATATATTTAATCAGAAGCTTGGTTCGGAGGGATCGGGGTCTTGCTTGTGTTGGTTTTGGTTCTGGTTTGGATCAGATCTTGAATGCAGCTTTCAGTGTGACTAGATGGAGATATAGATCAGCAGAGCATTACAACCACAGTAGTCATGATGACTCACATACACTCATATCACACTCTCACACGCATACATAGATGTTCTTATCTGCTTCTATCAAAGCATCAATATAATTTTTTTTTTTTCATAAAGGGTGAGTTTATGTTCTGTTGAACATATTCAAAATGTGTTGCTATATGCATATTTTTGTGTATTACAGTCTGTGTGTCCAGTCTGGTTACATTTGTGCCTAAACATGTACTACTAATGTCTAAGTGTGTATGCGTGTGTGGCTGGGTATGTTTTTAGATGATATTTAAATACTGTTCACAAGAGTCAAAGTTCTTCTTGCTTGTTAATCTCTGATTATAAATATACAGTAGTCAAAATCGCAGAGTTCTCTTGCTCATTGTGAGGTTGTGTGTGCATGTTTGTGTACGTGTTGCCATATGTGGGGTGTAAGTGAGCTTTCGATATCTCTGTTAATAATCAGATGTGTGTGCAATCATCATTTCAACACTCCACCAGCTAAACTTGTGGCCCATCTCTTAAAGGGGAAGTTCTAATATTCAGTTTGTCTTAAAGGGGAAGTTGGGTTTGTTACTTCACGGTGTGTCTTAGGCAAGTGTTTTCATCAGCCTCTTCTGCATGACTTTCTTATTGCAAAGCTGCACTTTATATTTAAATGGCAGTATTGAATGAGTATGAACTTATGCAGGTTGAGTGCTTTCGGCCCTCAATGGGTTCTGGTGAAGAAGTTTAAGCTCTTGATTCTCTAACTTTAGCACTGGCAATTCTTCCAGCTGTGCACAGGCCCTTGCACTCGTACAAAGAGTATGGTCTTTTTCAAAGACGCCTACACAAGCACACTCTTAGAACAGAAGAGAGAAAAAGAGTATTAAACTGGCTTCTTTCAACTTTTAAATAGAACAAAAATGATTGGTACACAATGGATTTTTTCCTATTACTTTTTGCTCTGCATGTAAATTCCTTTATGTCTGTGTTTTGATATTTTTATTCAAAGTCTGTTTATATTTTGATATCAAAACAGAGAAAATGATCATTTCATTTATTCTTTTTTTCATGTATATTTTATAATTATCAGTGCATTGTACATGTAAAAACTCTTAATGGCCTTTTAAGACTAAAAATGTGAAAAGAAATGGTCAAGCCTCATGTGCTGGCAGATGTTACTTAATATATTTGTTTATACTATGGCGCTGTTGAATGCTTGAATCATTGGCTGATCTAAGGTGTGCAATTATTTTCAGGGAGACACATGGCGAACTTGAAGTTCTTGACTGCATTATATGTCCATATCAGTTTCGCTGAACGATTTCTGTTATTTCGATTATTTCAAAGGTTCTTACAGCCTACAACATCAAAAAAACAAAACAAAACAAAAAACTGACACTGACCAAAGAACAACAAAAAAGTTAAACAATAAGATAAAAATGCCAAATTATTTACATTTTATTATGTACAGAAAGAATACTGTATTTCTCTCCCTCTCTCTCCCAAACACACACACACACACACATAGTTAAGGCTGTCACTAATGATTATTTTGGTAATTAAGTAATCTGTTGATTATTCTGACAATTATTTTAGTAATCTGATAATTTTTTTTTTTTTTTTTTTTGTAGAAATAAAAATAGACCTTATTGAACAATAGCCTTTAAAATGACTTAAAGTACATATATAATAGCAATGAGTCCTTAATAATTAGTTTAAATAAAGTATCAAAAGCAAGAAATCATACAGTTTTATTGAGCAAAACTGTTAAAATTGATAATGTATTATTTACAATACAACTAATGTACAAAATACTGCAGAGGGCGCCAACGGCCTGGCCGTTGTTTTTACACTTTACAGCATGACTAAATAATATTTAATTCAAATGTCCACTTAATCGGTAATATTTGGCAATTTCTTTATTATAGAAAAGATACAGCCTTCGTAATTTCTTTAATATATAACGTTAGACATCAAAACTTGTAAACCCAGAGTGAGGGTTTAAATTTTATTTTGAAATATCGATTAACAATTAGCCAATTAAGAAAGATAATGATGTATTCTTCTGTTATTGGGTAGGTTTATAAATTGTCTTACAAATTTTTGGGGTAGTATTGTATCACTGTATTGTGACTGCATAACTAGTCCCATTTGTTGTTTTCTCTTGTAATCTGGTGGAGCGTTTGGACCCGGAAGTCACAAAAGAGGTGACGCGTGACGTCAGACTTAACGCTTGAATTAACATTAGTAGAAACGAACACTGAGAGATGCACGGACTCAGGTAATTTAGTCACACTTAATCACGCTCTCTGTCTCTTTCTCTCTAATAACTTAGACTTATGCAGTCAATAGTTGTCATTGACTGCATTAGTGTGCTATCGACAGCTCAAGCCTCCGTTGCTAGGTCTATGACGTTTTTGCAACGGATGTGTTGGGTGAGATGCGTAAGAAATTTATCTTACTTACAAGAGCCTTTAAGGACAAAAACCTGACGAATGTCTTTAAATACA
>JAHKKF010529765.1:0-42139 GCA_019740295.1 Labeo calbasu | reverse complement strand
TTCAAAAAACTGACCCTCATGACCGGTTTTGTGTTCCAGAGTCACATTTATGAAACTAAAAATAGTTAAATACATAGTTTTGAACACCAGCGTTTGACTATTATATTATATCATTGTGTAAAATCATTCAGGGGTTCAAATGCATCAGTGAATCCCTTATTTATTGTTTGAACTAGGTCATTTTATTAGCCCATTTAAACAAATTGATTGACTATAATGGATCAGATTTTTCCAGCATATATGAGGGAGAGTGTGGTCCACTGTAAAGCTGCAACGCAATACAAAGCAATGTTGCATTCGGTCACGCTAGTAATTAGGAAAAGTAACTTGTTCCCAGTAAAGCTAAACTGTTTTGAAAAGCTATTGTCAAGCTACTGCAAAATGCAGGTAGGTTAGTGTCATCACTACTTTGAATTACTACTTACTCCCTATAACATTAGAAGCAGAGACAAAACAATAAGGCTTTCAAAAGGTCCCCAGAGCAGATTAACATAGGTTTTAGATACAGATATGCTAGGTTAAACAGCCAGTGGTCACAACAAGTGGTTGACCTAGAATATCTATTTCTAATTGTATGTCATTACACTAAACTGGACATGCTTGTGTGTGATGAGGCAGGGAGAGGCAGGGTTCACATGTCCGGCCTGCACATTGTTCAGAGCCATTGTCCCCAGGATTGTCTGGCTCCAGACCTCAGAAACCCTAATTACATGTCTGCAAAAACCACATACAATACCAGACCAACAAGGCAGCTTATCGCTTGAGACTCTCCATGCGCAATTTTCATCCCCATTGTTTTGCTTTTCTCTATGTCTTGTGTCAGAAGTAAAAGGAAAGTTATTGTGCGCTTATATACTGTAACAGATAAAGCAAGCAAACACTGAAATGCACGTAAGTGTCCTATGATTTAGCGTGCTGGCCTTGGTTTCGGTGGTCAAATGTAAAACCTGTAAACAGAAAGATTCAACAACAACAACAAAAATGTATATGTCTGGGTATTTTGTGATAATGAATGAAAATGTTATTAAAGATTATTGCCTAATGAAAGAGACAGCCGATAAAAGATGAAACAGCAGGCCCACATACAATCCATAACTTGCTTCTGCTTATCTGGTGTTTCTTCAAAGGCTGCACCAAAAGAACATTAAGGCCATTTGAGTCAGTAATAGGACATGACATACAGAGAAAAACATACAACCAGGGTCAAATATGGTGCTTGTTAAGATAACGAATGCCCCATGTGAACACTATGCTGTACAGCTCTCACATACCCACTCAGATGAAACTGAAGCCAAATAACAGACGTTTGCACTAAACTGTATTTTATGCTGAATATTGCCCAAGTTTTCACTGTCCGCAAACATTCCTTTGCATTCTACATGGCAAAGACCCACATTCTCTTACTAAACAGACGCCAGTGAAGCTATAAAACTATAGAAATATAATGCATGCTGTGTGCTAAATATTAAAGAGTGTTACTTTAATGTTGCTCGCTTTATCCATTCAGTCTGGCACTTTGTGCATTTAAACTACAATGTTGTGAAAGATCAAGTTTCTTCTGAAAGACAGTCTAGCACCCCATAGTTGGCAGTGAGAAGATGTGCAGTTTACTGGTGTGTATTAAAATAAAACAAGCCACTAAAAGTCAACCGGGAAGCTTGGGCTCTTTTTAAACTGTGCCTCATATAAATAATGCAGAACTTGGTGATTCTTACTAAACTGGATTATAATTGCATTATTGGTTTACGTAGCCTCCCGAAGTATCCCAAAGGGAAGTTCTTTGGCAAAGACTTGCTTTAATATGTCTTGAAATTGTTACCAGCTGACTTGGCTACAGGAAATGCGTCTCTCTTAAAAACCTCAAAGCAAATAATACAAGTAGCATGCAATATTCATAACCCTGTTTGGTTTTATTGCTGTCCATCCGACGGCAACTTGTAGACATCTTGCCTCTCGGTATTTCATTACAAGTATTTTTGTTTAATACTTTGCACAAAGTCTGTGATATCATTTAGTCTCATCAATCTGTCGTCTCCCGGGGCTTAGTTTTATCCACGCTACTATGAAAGCATCTCTTGACCTTCTAACCCTCCTGAGACTATCATCAGAGCCTTGTGGAGCCAGATCAAACCCATAATAGCCCTGTGTTCTTTTTTCTCTCTTTCTCTGCATGAGACAGGACACAATGTCTTCAGGCAGTGGTGTAAAGTACACCCTGCCAGCAAACTTAGATCTTAAATATCACACTAAGAGGGTTTTTCACCTTCTCAGCCTAAGCAAGCAGATTTTTTAGAACTTGTTTACAACGATGCCGAATTAGTCCAACGGCCAGATCTGTTCGCCACATGATAGATACATTTTTCGCATTGCATTATGCCTGGCTTTGAGCTGTGGGAGAGATTTCATTTGTTTCCTTTTTCAGACAGGCAGAGAAAGACAAAGTGTGTTTGCATGGTGACATCATACATGTTGAAGCATTCAAAGGGCCCAGTGGAGAAAGTCTGGTCTGCATGTTTGGTATCTACCTGCTCTCCAACTTTATCATTTAGGACTTCTACGGAGTGGAGAATAACAAAGTCCGAAGGTTCGCAGTACAGAACTTGGAGTTAATATAAAAGAAACCACAGAAGTCAAAATGTTCCCCCTAAAATACAGAATATATTAGCAAAGAAATATTCTACATTTAACATGTGCAATGGAAAATGTGAGAACCTTGGCAGGACTTTGACATGAATCTGAAATGTAGCAACACATTTTTTGTGAATACAAAGTAAATAAATAGAATTATATAACACAGTTGTGTCATTTGGGATGCTGAGCAGAATTGGATCTTCTACCGTTTCTTTCTTTCATGGATAAAGCCATCAGTGCATTTTTTTTTTTGAAGGGGCTCGTTGATTCTCAGTTGATTCAGGTAGTTGTGTTATGTTGTAACGCAAGTTAAAGCACATATAATTCCATTTGCCTTCCATCACCTTAAACTGTGTGTCTAAAATTCCAAGGTAACTAGTAAATGGAGTAGTAATTCACCCTATCGAATTGTGAATGTAATTAAGAGAAAAGTAAACAGCCCTGGGCAGGCAATAACACGAAGTGGAGTTGATTCAAGAAAACCCTCCGAAAGTACTTAGTGAAATTAGACCAGAACTGATAACATCTACTTACCAAACTTAATTAGTTCAGGCACTCAGATGTTTCAAAGCATTCCAGGCTGTCTATGGTAAGGCTGTCCCATCCTAGCTTTTTGTTCTTGGCACATGCGAAGCTTCTCAACTGCTTTTTTATCACTGCTATTTGTCACACCGAGACACGCACCGGTCTAATACAACGGGTGGTTTTTCAAAACGGCCGAAAACTCGGGCTGTCTTTGATCTACGAGGGACAAAGAGCCCACAGAGACTCCGTTAAACCAGTTCAGAGAGAAGACACATGATTGAGATATACTTTATGTCAAAAACAACTAACGGCGCTTTCCTTTGACATCACGGATGACACGCAAAACACGAAGGCGGAGGGGGGAGCAGGCACACTGGTGTGAACTGAGAAGTCTGTGTTTTCTCAATGCGGGCCCCCGCTCCGGAGCTCGCCGACGTGAAGGAAAGTCATGCAGTGGTGACTCTCGGCCGTCAGCATCGGGGAGTCCGGCTCCCTTGTCTACTTAAGCCTCTTGATATGAGTGTGAAAGCTGTTGTTAATAAAAGTTTCAAAGGGAGAGATGAAAAGGAGGAGAAATTGAGCAGCCTGGGCAGCATTATTCCCGCTCTGTATGGTGGCTGCCCTGGCGGAGGTGTTCCGCCGACCGCAGGGGCTCGCAGAGGTCGCCGGAGATGTCGCCACCGTCGCCCAAGGGCAGGGGCGAAATCACTCGCCTCTCACAGGCTTCAAAGAGCTGGGCAATTACACTCAAGTAGCCAAATGAATAGATGTCTCAGCTTGCCAGCAGTTTCTTCAGAAAAACAGAGGAGGCCTTTGAGAGGGAGAGGAGGGGAGAGCCACACCTTATGAGTAATGTGTAACAACTCGTTTGATAATTGCAGGGGGAAAAAGCTGCCCGTCTTCTATCCCGAAAAAGGCAACCCGCGCCAGCCGCTGGCTCTGATCGCAGACAGAAAAACCGGAGAGAAAAAGGCCGAGTGGCAGTGCTCCATATGAGCAATGTTGTTTAGAGAAGGCGTCCATTGTGAATGCTGCTCTCGAGCAGTGGCACATACGAAGTCAGCTTCCCATTGAGTGGGCTGAAAAGGGCCTTTGATTGGAAATTGCTCTGGCAGGAGAGCACACCTGCAGAGAGCGCTCTATAGAGCCTTTTGGAGGGCCCAGCAGCTGCCAGAGCTGTAAGTCTGGGCACCCAGTGGGCCGAAGAATAGAAGCTGTGGAGTCTTTCAATGCAAAGCCACTTAGTAACAGAAGGCATGTGCCAAGCTTGCAAAGGCAGAATGAAAAGTGCCCTTCGGAGTTGACTAAATATCAGGGGGGCACTTCTTCCCAACTCCCCCAGCCCCCTCTTGCACTTCTATTTGGGAGAACAATGACCGACCTGAGAGCCCGAACCGCAGAAATATACCAACAATCGCCAGGGAGAGGGGCGAGGAACTCAGCCGGAGTGTGGAAGCCATCAATTACACAGAGCAAAAGTTAAAAACCCAGCGGGACCAACGCATTAGAATGCAGAGATATGCAGGCCCGCAGGCGATGGACGGCTCTACTGTGCTGTGGTCGAGGCCCCAGAAATGCGCTGCGTGGAAGAATATGGACCATGACTGAGAACATTCGACCACAAGCCTTGGTTTTATGTGAGGTTCCATCCTTTATTGTTCGGAACGCTATCTTTTGGAGTTGCTCTTAAAGGGACAGCACACCCAAAACCGTCACTTCGCATGGCTCCAAACTTGTGTTGACTTTTAAAAGAAGATATTTTGAGAAGTGCTGTTTCCGTTGCACGGACAGAAACAGCTCAAAGCATCTTCTTTTGAAGAGGGGTGAGTAAACAAATGACGGAATTTCCACTTAAAGATACAAATGCAGCTGGAACATAACTTTACCAAACACGGTCTCCGTACAAACACAACATGAGGTTTAACAAGACTTCCACTGTAGAGCGCTTTGGAAAATCGCATCTTGAAAGACTTCAAGGGATCAAAAGCAGTTGACTGTCCGGGCACTGAGGTCCCGGATCCCCTCGCGTTCTTTCGGCTGAATCCCTCTGAAGGCGCCGCCTGACACATAGAGAGCCATGTGCAGGAATCACACAAAGCATTGTCAATTGAAGTATCTCCCAGCAGCTAATTTATGATGCCCTCAAAGCAATTTTCACAGTCAGAAAAGTGCAATTGTATTTTCCAGCTCATTAAACCCAAGCACAACAAAGCTTTCATCCTCCCGCAACCCCCTCCCTCTCTTTCCACCCCTCCAACCCACAGTCTGCATTTCAAAAGAGGCAACATGAAAACACAAGCCTCCGCTAAGTGTAAAATAAACATTTTGCTCTCATTTCTATGTTTTTACGGTCACCACCAGGAATCTCTCTGCGCGTACGGCACGGATGAGAGCGAGGGGGCTTGAAGTGTTCATAAATGTGGCACGGCTCAGATGCAGTGAGAATTTAAGGCTTGTTTATTCAGAGGGCCTCTTTGCTCTCCTCCCTCCCCTTTGTTCTGGGTTTCATGGGAGGACTTGGAAATTGTAATCTCAGGACAATCAGCCTGACTTATTTGTTCAGGCCCTGTCTCACTCGTAATCGCGGTAAACCCTTTAAATCATGTGAGTACCTGTTAAAGAGCCTCACTGTGAGGTGCCTGCATTCCCCGGCCTCGGAAATCTCCCTGCTTGAAACGCTCTCTCGGTCTCAAGTGCTTAATAAGTGTTAGCAGTTAAATCAATCTCGTGTTAAAAAGTGCTCTTGATAGATGGCTCTTGTTTAGTTTTGATCTTTGTTTGGAGGACTTGAAAACAGTTTGCTTTCTGGGTTTCTTTACAAGTCAAGTGGGAATGATGGTGACTAGGACTTCCCTTCTTGTCTGTGAACTCTCAGCTTCTAATTATAAATGATTCAACAGGTCATTAAATACACAGAAGCAACAATGACATACAGACAAATGCTTTCGGAGTGCTTGACAAGTAAGGTCTGCACAGGAACAGCCCCTTTTGATGCAACACTACATTTCTGCTGAGGGAAATGTGCTCTGAGGAACATTAAGTGCTGGGTCTCTGTCAGGCCTCAATCAAAGTTGGGCTGAGGAACCAAAAGGGATAATTCACACTTCTGTGAAAACCTAACTCATTGATTCATACAGAGAGATTTTGCGGACAGAGCGAGAGCCAATGGAGCATTCGAACGTGTGGTCACATTCTTCGGTTCCTCACTTAACCACAAAATGGCCACAATTAGTTTCTCATCCCAACAGTCAAAACCATGTGACCACGCTCATTGTCCTTTGCTTTCCCTCAAAAATCTTGGCTTGAATGCACAGCTAAAGTCCAGAAAAATCGCCTCAATTGTCCGCCGTCATCTTTGTGGTGCACCTTAAGTGTTATTTGCTTTTTAGTGTAATGGATATTACATTTCCACTGGAGTTGAGGAGAAAAGGAGAAAGTGACTGTAAGTGCCGGTAAATGAAAAAATATGCTTAGTCTGTCAGGGCATGCAATTAAACTTAATAAACTTGAACATTTAGGCAATGCCCTCACAGCATGCTTTATAAATGAACCTGACATGAAAATGACACTGCAAAACCTCATCTCATTTTCACAAAATCTACTTGCACACAACAATATCCTCTCATTAAATGGGATAGTTCAACCAAAAATTAACATTCTGTCATCATTGACTTACCCTCATGTTGTTCCAAACCTGTGTGACTTTCTATCTTCTGTGAAACACAAAGAAGATTTTTTGGGGGGACATATCCTGTTTCAGAAAAATTCTGAAAGCAATACAGTGGTAGAAACAAAATGATGGTGAATAATTGATGATAGAATCCCCCACTTCATAAACAAGTCTGAATTATTCATACACAAACTCATATTGTCTCTCATTGAAAAAATCATTTCTACACAAGAAAAACATGTATTTCTTCAAAAACATTATGTAACACACTGTATGTGTCCATTTTCATTGCTGACCACTGAATATTTTCATTTCCTTTTCTTTCTTTTCCCTTTGTGCTTTGTTGCTTGTAAAGTTAGCCAGCTAACAAGCAGTAAAACAGCTAAATACTGTCCCCAAGAGAGTCATTCATTTGGTTATGCTGCTTTAAATGATGTTTTGGTTGAGTTTCAGACTGGGGTTGGCATTTGCGTTATTTTCCATAAAATACCATATGTTTTTATTGTACATACTGTACATATCTGATATGCACTTTTACTGCACTAAACACTCCATGACCACAAATCATTTCAAATCTATGCATACAAAATGATGTGTATCAGTTAGTTTAAAAATGACAGAAATGACCGGGCTGTTTTAATAGGTTCATGGCTCTGTTGTGGGTTCAGTCTCTCAGCTGGGATGCTCAGCAGTTCATGTGCGGCTTACCCTTATAATTGTTCCAAAACATAAGTGCGACAGTTGAGCTAAAGCAGGCAAGATTTTTCTGTGGGGAAGTCAAATGGTTTTAGGATTGGGGCCATGATGTTAGCCTAAACTGATTGGGTCAGGTCAAGCTCTTGTTAAGTCAAATAAAAGGTCAAGATACTTTCTACTTATCCGTGTCACCCGAGGCCTCTGTTTTAAGTGCCCCCTCTGGGCAGAGTAAAAAATCTTAAGGAAACCCTATGCGCAAGGACATAAACACAAGCCCAACTTGCCAAGGCAGTTTCCCTTTCGGGGTAGTTAAGCATTTATGAGGCCTGACCTCCGCCGGTTTCACTCGCAACAACCCATTGGGTTCTAGTTCAAAAAGATGGAATGAGATCGCTGGTCAGAAAGTGAAGAAATACTAGAAATAACTCAACTCAGGCCTTTTTCTAAGTTTTGTTCTGTTTAAACAAGCTACCACTATCCAGAGATGACAACCTGTAGTCTGAATGCATTTTAAACCTTGCGTGTCACAAAAAAACAGACATGTGCATTATGTTGGTAAGAGAGCATTTCAAAAAATCATTAAAGGAGTAGTTCACTTCCAGAACAAACATTTACAGATAATGTACTCATCCCATTGTCATCCAAGATGTTCACGTCCTTCTTTCTTCAGTCGTATAGAAATTATATTTTTTGAGGAAAACATTTCAGGATTTCTCTCCATATAGTGGACTTCCGGGGGTTGCCCATGAGTTTGAACGTCCAAAATGCAGTTTAAATGCAGCTTTTTAACCTCAAATGCTCATCTTGTCTAGCTCTGCCATGCACATACATAGTTAGGGTATATAGAAAAACTCCCATCTCATTTTCTCCTCCAACTTTAAAATCATCCAACATCGCTGCAGAAGTACCAACCCAGTGTTTACAAACTGAACATGCAAATAAGGTCAAACGCCCTTTACAAAAACAAAGGAAAACAGCGACGTAGGACGATTTTGAAGTTGGAGGAGAAAATGAGATGGGAGTTTTCTGACCTACCCTAACTGTATTGATGCTCAGAGTACGCATGCGCATCACAGAGCTAGACAAGATGAGCATTTGAGGTTTAAAAGTATATACATTTTTCTTTTTTTTTTAGAAAATGACCATTTCCCTAGATAAGACCCTTCTTCTTCGGCTGGGATCTTTTAGAGCCCTTTCAAGCTGCATTGAAACTGCATTTTCGACGTTCAAACTCACAGACACCATTGATGTCCACTACATGGAGATAATTCCTGAAATATTTTCCTCAAAAAACAATTTCTTCACGACTGAAAAAAGAAAGGCATGAACATCTTGGATGACGATGGGGTGACTACATTATTGGTAAATTTTTGTTCTGGAAGTGATCTACTCCTTTAAAGGGGTCATTGGATGCCCATTTTCCACAAGTTGATATGATTCTTTAGGGTCTTAATGAAAAGTTTATAATATACTTTGGTTAAAAATTCTCAGTGGTTGTGTAAAACAACACCCTTTTTACCTTGTCAAAATGAGCTCTGCAAAAATCATCCCATTCTGGTCGAGGTTGCTTTAAATGCAAATGAGCTCTGCTCGCCCCGCCCCTCTCTTCTCTCTGTGGAGTGACGAGGCTGTTTAATTTAGCCGCATTTAGCCGCATTTAGCCGCGTTTAGCCACTAAACTTGCTAACTAGCACATTATTAGGAAAGGCAAAGATCATTAAAAAAACCCTTATACTCACTTCTGCTGTAAGTGAAGCTGGATCACAAATGATTCGCGTGAACATACACGGATATGTGTAGATCGGGAGGCGCATTACCTTCACAAACAAATGTAATCCACTGCATCTTCAGGGGCTCAGAGGTCAGGTGTAAATGACAACCACTACGTTCATTATTACATCCAGCAACACAACACCTCAATTGCTCAATTCTTGTCTAACTTACATCCCTGCTCCGGCATCAAAACATGGAGGTCGGACGGTTACAACTGATCGGAGGTAAGACGCTCATGTCAATCAACTATCGTGGGAGCGGCCTCTGTCGGTGTGACATCTGAGAATGGCTCGATTTGAAAAAGGGAATATTATTTTTACAGATTAATTAAAAACCACTGCATGTTTTTTTGTCATTATAGGGTAGATTTGTACATACACTGCCAACACACATTAATGTTTAAACAACATGTAAAAGTGAACTTAGCATCCGATGACCCCTTTAATGAGAATTTTAATGCGGCATACACACTTTAAAGTGTGGAAAAACTACTTTGATAGACTTATCTTAAAAGACTAGAAATAGGACAGAGACAACAACAAAACGAACCCGTAACAGACCCCTCCGTGTAGAGCGATATAGGTTTTGTTAACATTTACATAACACTTTTTGGAGGCCTGAGATTCAATTGCTGCTCTTGTTTGCTGTCACTGATACAGCAATAATCATTATCCAGGAGGTAATTCTCCCCAGACTTGGCAAAGTCATGATTGTGAGATGTAAATGATAGTTTTAATTTTCCCTCAGTGGGATACAGCCGTTGCGCTCTGCCTACTTCTGTCACATCAACACTTCATCTTGGCCACCATTTCACAGAGGGCTATAACTGCGTCCTATTGTGCCTCTGACAAGGGTTTAAGGTTCCAATTGTCTCTATAAAACCCGGGAACAATGCTCAGATGTAATCCTGTTGGAGCTTGATGCCACTTGCTGGATTTTTATGCGAGCGGTCAGTTAACGGACATAATGTCCCTTGTGGCAACAGCTTCATCTTAGGTTGACTTTTCAAAGTGCTCTTTAGCATTTAAGCAAATGAATGGTCTACAAAACTTGATTCTCACTGTTGGGATCACCCTGGCAACACAACAAGGGTTACCTAAAAACATACTCACTGCAGACATTAAACATTTTTAAAGAGGTACAATTAGCACAGTTGCTCAATTTAACATACTCGTTCGCATTGAAGCTTCTAAGGTTTTGAGTCTTTGCACTGGATCAGCCAACTTTCAGTCACACTGTGAAAATGTCCATCCTACTCCATGGCGACCTTGAAGGACTGATCTGCTTTCAAGGTCTATAATGACTTCTGACATAGTTTACTTGCCTCCACGCTGTGACAGAAATGTCTTCTGGAGTCAAAGACGGAAATCTCTGAAACAGGGCACCACTTTGGAAGCCTAAAGCCAAACATAGTGAGATTACACTTCAAGGGGGATTTTTTTCCATAAAGGTATATGTATAAAAATGTGGACGATAATAGGATAGATATATACTCTTCGGAATATTTTCCTACATAATTATGTTGATTTGACAGGCTCAAATCATTTGCAAGCAATAACCTCCTACCACTAAATTATATGGACATAGGGAATGGAAAAATAAAATAATAATTATCAAAACTTAAATCTTGGGCGAGAACCTAATATGCACAAAAGGCTGAAAAGCAGCCAAATTTAAGGACGGCCACGGAGAGCCTGCACCCCACTAAGACCCCGCTTGATACGTAGATGAAAACGCTCGAAATTGGACTACTGTAATGTGCGTATGTAAATTGATCTTGACAAGCCAAAGTATTATCCACCGAACAAGATCTGATTAAAAAAACAAAAACCTTGAAGCCAAAAGTTCAAGTTCTGTGCCTCAGAGTATTCAAAAACACTGATCTCATTTAAAATGGTTACTTGCGCCCTTTGAAACCTCTGCAAGGATTTTCTTTGATCGTCTAAAAGCCTATGATTATCATAACATGATGCCAATACAATCTGTACGGATATGCCGCAAGATTTAATGTTTGTAGACGGCCCATTTTAGCGGAGACTACAGAAACGTATAGACTTGGTTATGAAGATGGAAATCTGTGAAGATGACAGTCTGAGATTTTATATGCTTAGAAGTATTGCTTTCTCAAAGGTTTTCATGGTCCAAAGAGAAATGAGGCACAGATCAGAAAGACACTAACATGCTAGGATGAGATCACAAAATAGAGCTGTAAAACCACACAGATGAGATAGGTCTGTGACCTTAAACTCCATAAAGGCCATGTGTGTGTGAGGAGGGGGTCGCCTCTCTGTACTACGGTGGCATAACCGCACATCTGTGATTGGCTCAACGTACAGCATGTCAGCACGGCTGGAGAGGGTATGAAACGTCTTGAGCTATTAATGTCAATTTAACTAGAACTTCAACTATGCATCACACATTTGTGTACAAATACAACTGCATCATACAAGATATTGGCACGATTCTGAAACATTAGTCTAAATTGGCATTAAAAAAAACTTGTAGTGTTATGTAAATCTGTAATATTTATTTAACTATGCAAGTTTTTCTGTTTCGGACACTTACGTTTGCTTACGTCCAGTGAACTAGGAGCAAACAGAAAAGTATCACTCTATAACTGACACAACTTTTCCCAACAATTTTCCCTTTGAAAAGATGCATTTTCCAACCACAAAAGTCTCTCAGCAATCAGCATACGATTCTGCTTGGCTTTATTTTTTTAAACATGAGAATCAAAGCTAAGGATGCATGAGAAATCTATGTAACCCCCCTTGGACATAGACAAACATTCCATCAAGAATCAGATCTTTGCAAAACTTTGAACTCATGCACAGAGGACTAACATAAACAGTATTGTACTGCTTAAGAGCAATTGTTTCATTGGCAGAGCAATAGTCAAGTCATGAGGGATTCCCAAAGAATAACATTGTGTGTTTACATTTCAAGTAATTATACTAACCTCAAGAAGAGTAACAGGAAAAATTAATTATTCAATAAAAAAGGTTGAGAGTCAAGGGAGACTGGAGGAAAGTTACGCATGACATTGAATTCCCCAGAGATGAAATAATGTCCTGAGATGACGGCAAAGGAAATTACTTAATAGCTATATAGGAGCAAAACGCAACAGCGATGTCCTCAGATAGAAATCTTAATGTGGTCTTTTAACATATCAACTTTGACATTGGCTTTAGAAATATGAAAAGCGTGGTTTGTTAACAAATAATGAGGACATTGTGGAACTCTGCACAGTAACTTAAGCCTGGCTTGAATCCTGGTAGCACCAGGAAAATCATATATTCGTCTTATATGTGTTCATATATATACACATACATACATACATTGATGCCACGAATAAATGCCAAGAATATTTCATTTATTCTGTGGCAACTCTACGGAATTACTTTAGCAGTAGATAGAAAGCTAAATATGTGCTCTTTAATAATTTTGCAGACAAAAATTTCACTTTAAAGGCGGGACGTAATGCTGTTTTTTTAAGACTGTTGATTTTGAGATTCTCCATATCAGATATGAAAACATTCCAGTTATATTTCAGTACAGAGCTAATATCTACTCTTACTCTTTATATATATATATAAAAGTTGTTTGGGCTCTTTCTCATCTTAACCCTGTCAGCTTCTGCCATTTTGGGGTAATGAGTAGCACATAGACACACTACACTACTTACAGTATTTTGCTTTGTAATAAATCAGAGAACCACTTCCTTAGTAAATGTTTCAATATGTGCACTGGTTTTGAAGAACACTTGGAGTGGTATTCTCATGGGAGGAGGTTACATGGGCCTAGCAATTACATTCACCAAGGATTTCGCTGAAATACCGCCTTACCGAGAGCAGGCACTGTGGATCAGCAGAAAAAGCGGTCCACTTTTTTCTCACCGGTGTTGTTGGATTCAAAGACATAAAGCAGGCAGTCCACAACAACATGCAAGACCTGTTAACAGATAGAAAAGGCATTTGGCTTTATTCTTAACAAACTGTCTAACAAATATTAGTAAACAATGCAATATTTAATAGACTGCACCAGCATTAATTTCAAAATATCAAACAGAAAGCATTACTGGTTTGAGTCAGTGTCACTGCCAAACCGCAGTTTTGACCGATGAATCATATGTTTCTAAAATGGATTCTTGAATTACACATCTGACTAATAACAGCTGACCTAATGTAGCGGGTCAACCGTCGAGGTGAAAACACAAAAATAGTAAGCTTCTAACTGTTTTCAGCTACTAGCCTTTTTTTATAGGTCATAGCTAAATTTTAATTCTACTAGGTTTAGAGACTGATCAAACGAATGTCATAATCCGTAAGGAGATCGCTATAGTCACAAAACCAAAAACATTCCAGTGTCATAAATTTAAAAACCTGAACGTAGCCTATTTTTATAGTATAGTTTTAAAACTAAGTGCTTAACAGTTACTTAAATATTAAATAAAAACGTGTTATACTTAATTTTAGTTAATTTACCTTGTTGGCACAAAGACCTAAATCCGTTTTAAAAGTAGGGTAGAAACTTCACCAGGATGATGGCCTATTGCCTTACTTCCCCTTTTATATTTTCACAGAAATTTAAAAAAAGTAAACAGCCTCCGATAATAAAAATGATCAAGTCCAAACCTTCTAAAAGCAGACATGTAGTGAGGCAACAGTTAACTGAGTGGTGCGCGCTGTCTGTGGGAACTGATTGCCCTCTGGCTATTGCCTTGACATTAAACTCTTCGAGGACAATTGGTTAAGTGGAGTTAACTGTTGCATATTCTCCCTGAGGTAGCTTCCTTTTTGATCTTGCCGAGACTGGCGCCTTCCAAAACAGGGCTTGTCTGCGTTATGAAATGCTTTGACTTACGGTGAGGGGTTGCCAGTTGCGCCTCAATAGAGGCTTTCTGCAGTCTTAAAGGGCCAAGACAAGCTTTAAATTGTTGTAATGCAGCGTGACAAAATCATCCTCAATTCAGTCACATCATTTTGTCCCGTCACAGTTTTACGGGAAAAAAAAAGTTGAGCCTGTTTTTTCCATTGAACACAGGGTTCTGTTATTTAAAACAGACTGTGCAAGCAACTTAAAATGCACTAAAACACATTATCTTGAAAAAATAAAATAAAAAATTAAATTATCTTTATTTTAGCTTATTTGCACATTCAATAAAACCCCTCAAAATTATATCCCAAGTGTGTTATAAAAACGTTTTCCGCTATCTCCACTACACAGCGTTTTTATAAAGAAAACTCCCAGAAATCGTGAACGAAGAGGCCAAGGAAGTGGTTTGTTTCGCTGTATGTTTTCAATAAGAGTTCAGTTAATGAGTACGGAGGCCCGCTATACAGACATCCCCTCTGGTTAATTGCAACAAAACTTCTCAAATGGCTCCTTGCCTCCAAGACTGGAGCCCCCAGAGCAATCAATAAACCACCTCTGCAAGACAAGTATGATTAACCATGCAACATTTCTTTCAAAATCATTGTGACGTCTCAAAGAAACTGGTTTGACCAATCAGGACTAGCACGCGGAAAGTCATGTGGGTGAAATGTCAAGCCGATTGGAGGGCGGCAGGGAAAAAAGCGAACTTTTGGAAGTTTATAGCTGCGAGTGCGCTCTGCTAGGAGAGTGAGGCAAGCGTCGCAAACGCGCGACGGCAGAAGGGAAAGGTTGTGGACGAGTAAAATTCAGGACGACTCACATATTCTTATTGTATGGCCCCTCTATCATCCATGATGAATTCTTTTCAAGGGCCACTCTCCCAAGAAGGAAAACTACAGGAACGCAAAAGCGCGGACAAAGAGGAGGCTCAAACCAACGATAAAGCGACTGTCAAAGGATGTAAAGGCAAGGCGCTGAGTCTTCCGTTCAGTGTGGAATCTTTAATATCAGACAGAACGAGCACACGGACTTTATACGCGTCATCTGAATCTGGTATTTCATCTCCGACATCCGGTGGAGATGAGCGGCTGAGGCTCTCGCCCATGGCTCTTTACGCAGATAGAAAGATCCCAGTGGAGAGCGTCTCCAACCTATCCGACTGCAAGAGAGGAGATATGGAAGAACTAAATGACAAGGGACAGTCCGGCTGGTTTCAGACACCCTCGTACACTTCTCCGCCAAGTGAGTGCTGGCTCAGCAGGGAAACTTGTCAATAATGTGGCATGATGACGCATGACAATTACAAACATGCATGTTTTACATAGGCTGTAGTGAAACGCACTAATAAATACTAGGACAGTCGATTAATATGTTTAGTATATTTAATCAAGCTCATTTAGATTTTAAAAGGGATCATTGTCGTCTATATAAATTTAGAAGAATGTGATGCGTGTAGAGAAGGAGTCTGATGTCATCCAAGGGTAGAGTAACTGACCAGTTACTTCTGCAAAGAAAAGTTTGCAAAAAGTTGCAAAAAACGCATTCCAGTTTAATTACGACAGTTTAGTGGATCAACGTAAATTAAAAACAGGCTATATTCTCATATCTGTATGTAGAAATTTTAAGAACAACCTGATTGCGCATTTAATGCATATGCTCCTCATAATGCTGAAAATAAAGGCGTATCCTTGGCAGAAAAAATAGCTATCAAGGCAATGTAATATAATTGTAATATAATCAATCAAATTAATCTGTTCAATGTTGTTGTTCGCAGGGCACTCAAGTCCACCCCCGTGTACCCTCAGAAAACATAAGAACAACCGAAAACCGCGGACCCCGTTCACCACCTCGCAGCTGCTCGCTTTGGAGAGAAAATTTCGTCAAAAACAGTATCTTTCTATTGCAGAGAGAGCGGAGTTTTCCAATTCACTCAACCTCACAGAGACTCAAGTTAAAATCTGGTTTCAAAACAGGCGAGCGAAGGCAAAAAGACTACAAGAGGCTGAACTAGAGAAACTGAAACTTGCAACCAAGCCATTATTACCTGCGTTCGCCTTTCCGTTCCCACTCGGAACACACGTTGGTTCTCCACCCCTCTACGGACCGTCCAGTTCCTTTCCTAGACCTGCGTTACCAGTCCCAGGACTTTTCGGAGGCCCAGTGACCTACGGAATGTATTATTTGTCTTAACCAAGTGAGCACGTCCTTCAGTTCACCGTCTCTGTAGCTGCTGCGGTTCTGCCAGTCAGAGGACGAGTGAAATAATAGCAAATATGTTTTGTTTAAAGAACTCTACACCAATTTAGAAGAAAATCTATTCTTGTGATCTACACAGTTTATTCCAAAAGTTAGAGTCCCCAAATTGGCTTTAAAAGTGCAATGAATTGTCCCTGAATACTGAATAGGGCCTACTTTATCTTGTATACAGATATAAGTATACGGATAACACGCTATGTGGCTAATTGTCTTAGTCTCAGAGAAAATAATTTCCAAGAGATTATTTCTGAGGGCACAGCCGATTTGGCAAGTGTCTAGATCAGCATCACTTGTTGATGCGTGATGCGCGAGAAAACACCTAGTGTGCTCTAAAATGTATGTACATGGTCTGCGCCATTCCAACAAAGCTCTTAGATTCAAGAAATTACCTTTGAATTATTACTAAGGTTTTTAAAGAGCTTGTTGCGACTGACAGCAGAATATTACTGTAAAAAAAAAAAAAACTGATTTCAGTTCTATGTGACATTGCTACTTTCCATTACTTTGCTATAGGCTGCCAAATTCGAGCCTAAATGGATAGTCAATGTGAGCCTTTTTAAAACGAATACGTGTATTTTCACGCAAACCAAATATTTTGTAGCATATTACAAAGATTGTACCCAGATAGATACAATTTGCGAAATGTACACTGCCAATAGGTCCGCTATACCTCTACGTCTTTTTTTTGTTTTGTTTTGTTTTTCATTAATTTGACGGGCTACCCGGTTTTAGGTTGAAATACGTGGCTTGTTATTCTCTTGGACTTTATTAAAGAGGAACTATATGCAGAGAAAACCAGCATCGTCCATTATACCATAATTTTACTAAACTTTTCCTCCCAAACGTTTTTACATGCCGGATTTTTGGCCTGTGTTTATTGATTTTTCGCCTGTTTAGCCATAATCCCTTCAGTAGACTACATGTATGCTAGTTTGCTAGGTTGTAAGATTAATGTCTAGATTTTTATTATTGTAAATACACGTATATATTACAGATTTTGCATTCCCCCCTTTGAATAAATTACAAATAGGATTGCTGATATTTATACACTGTGTTTACATTTATCTTCTGTAAATTATTGTATATTTTATATGTATATACAAATTAGAAAAATAATCTTTTGCATTAAAAAAAATAAATCTCACAGAGGCTGATGTGTACAATGTCATTATTTACACGTTTAAAAACAAACTTTTATTTCAGTAATTATCCAGATTTTTTTCCTTTTTATCTCAAACATAAACCCAAATAAAAAGCATAAAACGATGCGCTACGCAACTCGCTTTTGAGATTTGTAACTGTTTATTCTATAAAATTAAATTGTTTCAGAGACCGACTAATAATTAGCGCTAAATGTGCAACAATAATAACTTCCAAGAGACACAAATATGCTACTAATGCTAAATAAAAAAAAAATACTAAGAAATAAAAACATTACAATAACAAGCAAATAAAACATTATTTAAATTTAAAAATAAGATTTTTTTTTACGTTAAACACTATCAAAATCAAAAAATGAAGGATCCTGAAGTACATTTCAGATAGGAGCCCTTCAGATAACCTTCACGCTATTTATAGTGTTACAAAATCCAAATCCCCGTGAAACTCACTGGAGAACACATTAGTTACAACGCGTCTTAAGTTTTTATTAGTTCTTGCGTGAGTTTCACACGCCATCATTAGACGCATGCATTTGTGTCTGAAACCTATAGCGAAACAACTTCAGATCTCGACAGGCTTACATTTTTTATAATAGATAATACATATTTTTAAAAATATTTTGTAAATACTTTAAGATATTTTCCTTGACATTTGGCTTTAAAACTTTAATAATCTCATCTTTGATTATTAATCTCAGACATATAAAGAGACAAGACATCTTTTTAGAGATTTCACAAATTTTATTACAAAAATACTGCTCAGGACAAACAAATGTTTTACCAAGCTAACATGGTAAAAAAGCTTTGGCCTACTTCTTCCTTCTTCCTCTGAAGCCTCTGACTGAGCCTTGACCGAAACAAATGGATGATGGAACTCTGGAGGAAAGATAATAATCAACACAAATAGTTCTGATCACGGAGTCCACAGGGTAATGAAGCATAATCAAGCATTTATATAAATCCATGACCATGAATCTACCCACTTGTATGAATATCTTGGCTTTAGATTAGCTGTCTGCATTGGTTCTGTTTCTACAGTCTTCACGCTTTGTGGCTCTGGGGTCAAGGAGAAGTCCATCGACTCACTTTCTTGTTGAACAGTTGCTGTTTCAGAAACTTCCATATGTGCATCTTTCTGTTGGGTCTTTTTTTCTCGTATTCTGTTGATTTGCATGAGATTATGATTGAAAAAAAAATCTAAAGTGATTAAAAAAAGCCAAAATGTATTTCTACAAGACTCTTTAGGTGAAAAATTGAAATGAACGGATAAAATTTATATAATCTAAAACTGTCCACAATTTACATTAGTATTAATATCAAACCTTCCGCTCTTCTTTGCTTTGTCAAATCTGAAGTCTGCTGGATAGCTATGTGTTCTGATAAGATGATCTTTCCTCTCTTTGCTTGTTTTAAATTTCAGTCCACATCCCTCAACCAAGCACTCATACTGAAAATCAATATTAATACACAATCAGCAAAAACACAGCTTTATAAAAAAATGTCAAAGCTGGAAAAATGAAAAAAAAAAATTGCTGGTTTAAACATGGATTATATGAGAAACCGTATTCATATATTCTTTTACAACTGGTATTTCTGTGCCTTTAAAATCAGTGTTTCAATGTTTCAAGCCACTGAAACATGCACTGCATTTAACACAACCTGCTGTTACAAAACCAGCAGGTGGCAGCATATCGCTACTTAAAATCTATTTGATCTCAGTTGGTTAATCTATACTTTTTTGTGCAAATGTATAGTTATTAAATGATTTTAAGTGTTATTCTCAGTGAGAGAGCAATATAAAAGCATCAAAAGTATATGTGGTTAGTATGCAGTACGAAAAACTGTTTTTGTTGTATTGTCCAATGGTTTTTACAGCCGCTGTTCTTATACCCAAAGAATTCACATAATACTGCCTGCAGTGACACTCATATCAACCTTATCAAGCTGTGGTAAATGAAACTAAATCTAGTATGCATATAGCAGAACTTGAAATGACCACACAACTTCATACAACAACATATGCATCACCCACTACACAATAATATTACCATGCATTGTTTTTCCGCCATGACCTGGAAGAGAGAGTCATGCCACTCCAAGATGTGTATCTCCAGCAGTCGGTTTGATGGAAATGAGCGCTTGCAGTTGGAACATACATTACGATGTAATGAATTGTAGTGGTGTTCATACCCTTCCAGTGTGTCAAATAACTGCCTGCATCCCGCAATGTGACATCTGAACTCAGAGATACTGGGAAGAGGTTTGAGATATTAGTGGCACATTGGTATCAAGTCAAGAGGATGTTGCCCAAATGTTTCACCACCAAGTGATGTCATCACTCATTAGTAAACTTATGGTGGAGATTCCCAAGCAAACTTGACACACAGGTACAGTGACATATTACTCAATAATAATACTAAAATGTATGCTAATAATACATAGAGTAATCTATCAAGTTGATAATGTAACACATCCAGCTGACCAAAATAAATAGCTACTTAGTTTTAAAATCTTTAACACATACGATAAATACTAATGTTCTCAACTGGATCTGTTAATTTATTTTAGGATCATGAATAATTAGTTAATTCATAATTTGCCTAATTACATAGCAATAGTCATGTTGAAACGACATTACTCACGTCGGAGGATGTTCATCATCTGCAATAGCCGTTACAACGTCCTGTAGGTACATGTGCCTGTGTATGTCGCCATCCTGTCGAAATACACATTAAGAAATTGGGATATTGGTAAATTTCCATCAGCATCTCATTAGAGCCATGTAGTTTCTAACTTCGTCACTCTTAAGTAACACATTGAAAGATAAACAGGCAATTGCTACTATATTAGCAGAGCGAAGTGCAGTAAACTTTTCTGTCGATCCATTCGAACAATACATACCTCAAAAATTTCATCTTCTACAGCAAATCGAAGTCGTTGAGGTCTGAATCCAAAAGGTGAAACAGCATTTTCATCCCCACTTTCTTTTTGTTGTAAACCACGACACTCTGATTCCCTACTTTCAATTACTGGTATCTTTTCTGCAAGAATTTTTGGTGCTGCAGACCCCAACAGTTCAGTCAATTCAGGTTGCAGCATTATATTCACGTTGTAGCATTATACCAACATACTCCATGTACAACCCGCCTTGCGATTCCGTGTCAAAATAAAAGCCCTCAAACTAAAAGCCACTTGAGGGCACGCAGGGCGTACGTTGCATGAGAAGCTTGTCATTTTATTTTGATGCACAGCGAAGTTTGATATAATTAAAAAGGGTGTTTGTTTTACAGCCCGTCATATAAGTCTGATAGCCAGTGCTTACACTACCTGTATTTCTAAGCGGAAGAAAAGAAACTAAAAGCAAAATTGTCAAAACGGTGCACCTGCAGAATATAACCACAGGATGTCAGCAGAGTCATTGAAAATATGCTTTTCATCCACCCATCCAATTTCCAAACCTCTTGTCCTACAATAGCACATATTAATAATTTATATCTTAATATATTGGCTAAAGTATATTTAATCGTTTCATTACTACTGGTTCATGTCCTTGGCAATATATTAATAAGTGTTTTTTTTTATATTCCTTTTTTCTAATCAAAATAGGCCTAATTTTTATTTGCAATGTGATTTTAAATGGCACTCATTTTTTGTTTTTTTCCTGAGTCCTCAGTTTTACTTTCTGTCACATCTTTTGTCATATATCCCTTTTGTAATAACGAACAAAACCAGTTCCTTAATGCCGTCATCTTCCAGGAGATGACATCATTTTTGTTCGGAAATCAGCACAGGAATAGGGCTAAGATGAGGCTATTCAGTTTCAATTTGAATGAAAATATGAGTTTATCACGATTAATCACATCCAAAATAAAGTTTTTTGTGTACATTTATAATGTATATATAAATACACACACATGCATGTTTATATTTAGGAAAAATATGTTATGTTTATATATTAAATATATTTATATATATGTATAATATAAATTATATGAATATACATATATATATATATGTAAATATTTTCCAAATATATACTATATGTGTGTGTCTTTATATATACATAATGAATATACACAGTACACACACATATTACTTAAAAACTTTTTTGGATGTGATTAATCGCAAGTAATCATCGCAAGGCACTAGAGCAATTAAATATTTATATATTCATATAGGCTAGGCTTACCAGTATGTAAGGCATAGAATAAATTTAGCTTTCAGATGAATATCTTACTGAGATTGTGCCTTAGTCTGTCATTGGTTATTCAGTTATTCAACTTAATTGTTCTTTTTATATTTTCATTTTAATGTCAATGTAAAAGACGTCTGTGATAATAAAAATTCAAGTCGTTTATACATTTAGCAAAAGTTTAGCCTAAAGGCTTCTTGTCTCGGGCAGCGTGCCATCTTCCTCTGGTAGTGAGCCTCTATAATTTTACTTCTTTTTTATGAAACCCTTATAATTTCCATTAATACCACAGTGGCTGATGCATCATCCTGTACATGCTAAACTTTCATGTTCGTTTAAAATTAGTAAATGCACGCTATTCGTAGAGGTGCATCTCACCCCATGCTACACTACTATTAGTGGATTCAATGCGGTTTTGTGGTAATAATTTTAACAGAAATACATACACAAGTATATTCACTTTAGAGAGCTGAAAAGATAGTTTCGCTACCAAATCTAAGGACTCTAAGTACATTCCTTTCAGTTAGGCTGCCATACTAGCCTACATAATATAGCCTAGAAATCGTTTAACAACAACAACAACAAAAAAATCGTCTATTGTTGTGTGACGAAAAAAAAACGTTACTGACACATTTGCAGGGCCGTGACTCATTAGTGACCAGTTTGCTTTTACCGGATAAGGAGGTCGTAGTCTCTTCATGCTAATTTACCGGATAACCGAGGCGGAGCTTTAACTTTCAAGTAGCCGAGTTCCCACAGCAGCCCACGAGTCCCGGCGCGAGTCCACAGGACAGTGAACCATGCGATACACTGGATTATTTATATCACTGCTTTCTTTTGTTTATACATGGGGTGAGCGAGCAGCATTATGAGGATTCTTTTACAGCGCGAATCATGTCGCAATGCCTGATGTGTTTTTAATTTACTGATTAAACATACTGATGAGTTGTTTATTCACTGTTGCTTTAGAGAATCTTGAGGCAGCGAATTCAGCTTTACCTCATGTGATGCGCTATGATGTGGTCCGACCTCAGGCACTGAAAGGGCGAGCGAGGAGGAGCGCCTCTTCTCTCAAGGTCCGCTCATTTTCAGACTAGTTTTGTAAACTGAAATATCATTGACATCTCTTGGGATGCTTGATTTGACTTTTATTCATGCATGCTTGCTTTTACCCCTTTAGACATATCCTGAACAACTTGAATATGATTTGGCGGTAGATGGGAGGAATTTAACAGTTTCTTTGCACAAAAATAGGTGAGAATGTGTGACTGTATAGACATGTATAACAACTTATGCTCTAAACAATAGGTCTTCTATTCATATACAGCCTAAATTTCTTTCTTTCTTTTTAACAGGGAGCTTTTAGGAAAAAAATACACCCTCTCATATTATACCAAAGATGGGATTTCAGAAACAGAGTCTTCAGACAATATTGTATGTTTAAACAGTAAAATATTTCATTTCTGTCTGACATAGTATGTGAATATTGCTGCTTAACTGTATATTCTGTTTTTGACTTAAGGATCACTGCTACTATCAGGGACACGTCCATAATTTTGAAGACTCTTCAGTCAGTGTTGGACTTTGCTCTGGCATGGAGTAAGAAAAATTTAAATTTTAAGCAAAATTTGTAAACTATAGATGTGATTGAATTTTAAAAGCATATATCATTCTGTCAATGATTACCCTCGGATGGATAAATGACCAAAACAAGTCCAACATCAAAGCAAAAAAGAAATCCGTACTTTTATGTGTGTCAAAAATGTTATTTATTTACCAGTAAATTAATCTATTTTTGATGCATTTGCAAGTATGGATAGTGTGTGGAATTTATTCTTTTTTGTTTTAATTAAAATATATACCACACAATATATTAAATATACCCCGAGTCCTCTTTGTGTACTGTAAAAAAGATATTTCAGAGTTGCAATCTTAGATTGTGCTTGTAATGAGTTGCTCTGGATAATGTGTGTACTAAACGACCACTATATGTGTACAGTGAAAAATATTATATTGCATCTTCTTCATCCTCTAGAGGGTTTCTGAGGATCAAAAATCAAGTTTACTTGATTGAGCCCCTAGAAGAGTCGTTGGATGGTGACCATGCTATTTATAAGCAAGAGCATTTAAGGACCAAGCAAGGGGCCTTTGGATACATTAATGACACAGTCTATAACTTTGGTCCAAAGTCTAGTGGGCTGTATAAAGGCAAAAATACGGTAATCATATTCTAATGATTCAATTAATTTCACATTTATTTGTATAGTGCTTTTTAAGATGCATATTGTTTTAGTGCGTGAGATGCATGTTTCTACATTACAATGAAAAGTGATTTGTTATCAAAGCCATGTATGGCATTTAAATAATGACATGTATTCAAGAAAGTAATCATCTCTTCTGGAATTTAAGCTTATTATATGAGAAATATTGTGTTGGTTTCCAACATAGAAAATAAAACCTGTACTTGATTCTTATTCATTATTAAGCAGCATGTTTAATTTGAATATTAACATCTTATTTATAATGTGTTTACCATGAACAGTTTAATGATAATAACTTTATTTCAATTGTTCTTCAGAAAAACACCGGAGGAGGACAGCAGATTGTTGAGATGGTTTTGGTTGTTGATAATACGGAGGTATGAATTTGGTTTAATTGCAAAACAAAAATCGTAATATAATACTGATGTTTTGTGTTTATATTGTTAAAATATACCTATACATTATTCTTCAGTACAACAAGTTTGGAAGCTTTAAGAAGATTGAAGAAAGAATGTTGTTGGTCGCAAATCATGTAGACAAGGTATCATACCACTTTCTTCTTACATTAATTAACAGGTTATGCATTGTGAATACTGTATGATTTTCAGAATAACGATAATAGACTTTTTTTTGCTTCTTCACATTTAGCTTTACCGGTCTTTAAACATACGTGTCAGGTTGGTTGGACTTGAGATTTGGTCTCAAAGAGACTTAATTGTTGTCAGCAGTATACCAAACCTTACTCTGGAACGATTTTTACAATGGCGTCAGGACAGCCTGCTCAAGAGGAAGAAGCATGACAATGCCCATTTTGTTACGTGAGTCACCGACTGCTCTTCTTAATCCGTTTCTGACACATTGTTACTCACACCAAACACTTCTCTTTAAAATGTGTTTTAACGCAAGCTTTAAAACATGTATTTTTATTTTTTAAAAAGTACTGTGGAACAACAAAAATATTCTTTAATGCCTCAAGTTCTTTTTTTTAAACAGGGGTGTAGATTTTGAAGGGTCAACGGTTGGGTTGGCTACAATGTATGCTATGTGCTCTCCATCCTCTGGTGCTGTGAATGAGGTATAGTTATGAGCATGTTCATATATATAAATGAACTTTCCTATTTATTCTGGTGAATAATATTATTGACATAAGATGTTTTTTTCCTTACAAAGGACCATAATAAAAATCCAATTGCTGTGGCTTCTACAATTACCCATGAAATGGGACATAATCTGGGCATGTCACATGACGATTCAACCTGTGGATGCTCCTCAAACAAGGGCTGCGTTATGTCAGACACCATTGGGTGAGGCTAACTGAAAATACATTTGCTTAGAATACATTTATGCAATGGCACAAGAGCCGTTGTGTTGCTGTTTAACTCTTTCACAGACCATAATTTTTCTGACATACTTTTCCAACAGGTATGTTTACCCTGATTCCTTCAGCACTTGCAGTCAGGCAGCTTTAAAGTCGTTTTTGCAGAGCTATGACACCAGCTGTCTACTAGACGTGCCAAATGAGAGTGAACTATATGGAGGTCCAGTTTGTGGAAATGCTTTTGTTGAAAAAGGCGAGGAGTGTGACTGCGGAACTGTTGAGGTGTGTGACATGTTGGTTTACAAAATTTCCCAGTTGACGCAACTTTGGTTTCTGAGTTGAAGTATGACTAAAATATATTTGTTTCTTTGACTATATATGTAAACATTACTGTTCAAAGGTTTGAGGTCAGTAAGAATACAGTAAAAACTGAAATAACTATTACTTCAGTTCATTTTTCTGTTTTTATTTATTTATTTATTTGTTTGTTTGTATAAATGTACTTTATTCCTGTGAAGGCAAAGCTGAATTTTCATCATCATTACAGTCTTCAGTGTCACATGATCCTACAGAATTCATTCTAATATGCAGATTTGCTGCTTAAGAAACATTTCTTATTATTATAAATCTTGAAAATAGTTTTGCTGCTTAATATTGTTTTTGGAAACCATGATACTTTTTTCAGTATTCTTTGATGAATAGATGAATAGAATTGAATTAGTCTTCACTTTTGATCAATTTAATGTGTCCTTGCTGAATAAAAGTATCAGCTTCTTTAAAAAAAAAATCTTACTGATCCCATTTATAGTTTATCAAAGACAAAACATTGGTTGCAAGCCACAATACTGACCCCGAACTTTTAAACGGTAATGTTTACTGGAAAAACATTCTTGATTTTTTTGACCTCAAACATTTTTGAATTTTAGGAATGTAACAATCCCTGCTGCAATGCCACCACCTGTCGACTGACCGAAGGTGCCGTTTGCGCACATGGGGAGTGCTGCCACAATTGCCAGGTATGAGCAAAGCTGCCCACCAAGCTCCACAGGAAGACCATACTAAAATTTTGAAGTAGATTATTGCCATAATCTGTTTTGTTAATCCTCCCTTGTAGTTAAAACATTCAAGTAGCCTGTGCAGAAAGAGTGCTCACGACTGTGATTTGGACGAGTACTGTACAGGAATATCAGCCTTTTGTCCAGAGGATGAATATAAGATGAATGGGCTCCCTTGCAATTATAATCAGGGCTACTGTTATAATGGACAATGTCCAACACATAAAGAACACTGCAAGATGCTGTGGGGAGCAGGTACTATTCTCGCTGAGCCATTGCTTGAACACTCATAACACTTTATGCATGCTTTTTAATGCTTTTAAAGACATTTTAACACTTTACAGCTTAAGTTTCAAATGGAAGTTTAGGAAAACAAAAAAATATATATTTTAATATCAGTATCTTGTACATGTTTAGATGCTAAAGTGGATGCTGACACCTGCTTTCATTATAATGTACATGACAGAACCTCGAAGAGTGCTGAGTAAGTGTGACTTTACTTTTCTTTGATGGCTTAAGACTAAAAATATTATTTTATACACTGCTTTCTAATGACACAATGGTATTCTGAATCCTACAGACACATGATGTGTGGGAAAATATACTGTTATGGTGGGAATCCTTACCCCATAACCAACAGAAGATTAACAGTCACTATTGGTTCAAAAACATGCCTCATGGCTGTGGATGACTCGCCCACAGATGACTTAGGGATGGTTCCACCAGGCACCAAATGTGGCATTAATAAGGCAAGTAAATAATGAATGTTTATTGCCTTACACAAGATACAAAGTGTATAAAACCTTTATTTACTTTTTTTCAATCAACAGGTGTGTTACCACAACCTTTGCCAAAACATTAGTATATACGGCATTGAGAACTGCTCTGATAAATGCAACAATCGTGGGGTGAGTGATTTATTTTTTTATTTCCATTTTCCTATTTCTTTTCTAAGATATTTTATGTTTCTCTCCCTCTCCCTTTTTTTTTTTAAAGAAAAACATTATTGCATGCAATGTTTGTCATTCTGTAATATTGTAAATGTGCTAAAACTATGCATCAGTTTCGAATTTGCATTGGAGACATAATTTCAAGCATAAACACATGTAAACATACTACTGACTTATATTTTAAAGGTGTGTAACCATGAGAGGAAGTGTCACTGTGATCCAGGATGGGCACCACCCTATTGTGATGTTCAATTCTCAGAACTTAAATGTAAACCAATTACATCCTTACCATATCTGTACTACTTGACATAATTCAATCATCGACCATACAAAACTAATTCTGTGCCATGTCAAATGTGTTCCTTTACAGCGAGAAAGCAATCTGTGATCATTGGTGTGACTGCATCTGTAGTCGTTCTTGGATTGATCATTATTATCGGAGCACTGGTGTGTCACAGGAAAAAAATAACAGAATTTACAAAGAAAAGGTAGGATCTGTTATGCGACAGACAATCATGAACTATAAATTTCTGTTATCGTTTCAGTTATTGCGCTATTACTAAAGGATATTCTATTCTAAAAGGTCTTTGAAGGACGCGCACACTTCCTCAGGCCAGTGCAATCCAGCATTCCAACCAGGAAGTGCAAAGAACAGCCCCAGATGCACACAAACACGCATAAGTCAACCAACTTTCCTTGAGTCATCCACTACCCTGTCCTGCAAGCCTCTCTATTCTGCGGCTGTGCCCTCTAGACCAGCACCATTGGTACAGTCATTTATTTAACCTTGTAACAGACTGTTCAATTTGTGCTTAGAATAAAAGTCCATTTTAGGATGAAAAACTTAATCATTCTACCTTCTCACTATGCACAGCCTCCAAAGAATGCACCGCAAACTAGGACAGAACAGGTAGTTTATCTTCTCTAAAAATGCATGTAATTATTGAAATCTATTATTTATATCTAAAAATGTTTTAAAGAAAATGAAAATGTATGTCTGTATTTTATTAGATTGTAAAGCCTCCTGTCCCACCTCCTGGTATTTCCAAAAACATTTATTCTGTTCAGGTGAGGCACAAAATGTCTAATATACACTACCACTCAAAAGTTCAGGATGATTTTATTCAGCAAGGATGCATTAAATTGATCAAACGCATTAGTATAAAGAGATTTATGATATTATAAAAGCTTTATATTTCAAATATTTCTATTTTTAATTCTATTCATCAAAGAATCCTGAAAAGAAATATCACGGTTTCTACACAAATATTAAGCAGCACAGCTGTTTTCAACATGGATAGTAATGAGAAATGTTTCAGCGTATTAGAATGATTTCTGAAGAATCACTAAAGACTGGCTGTGGAAAATTCAGCTTTGTCACCACAGGATTAAATTACATTTTCATATATATTCAAATAGAAAGCAGTTGTTTTAATTTGTAGTAATATTTCACATTATTACTATTTTTGCTGTATGTTGAGTATAAGAGATTTCTACAAAATGTACCAACCCCAAATTTCTGAACGATAGTACATACTGTATAATTAGGTATAATTTTCATTTTAATATTAGTTATGACTCTAAGCTCGACTCTGACATGAAAATGCAGTGAGACTAAAAAGCACTGTGTCATTTCTTTGTTTAAATTTTGTTTCAGGCAAAACCCCTGCTTCCACCAACTAAGCCACTTCCTCCATCGAGGCCGTTACCACCACTGGCATCTAAACCTGTAAGTCAATTTTTCCAAACATTTTTAAGCACCCCATCCTACTGAAAGACAATACTATTAAAACCGTTCTTTGTTTTGCACCGATAGGTGACTAAGTCAAAACCGCATCCAGTGCCTCCTGTGAAACCCACTGGGATGCAGCCAGCATTTACTCCACCTCAGGTGTTGTAATGTTTTATTGCTTTGCATTTAACACTTCACTCATAAATGACAAAAAGCACTTTAAATTATCTGAAGAATTGCATTGTTAATGCTAATGTATTCAAACAGTCTAGTTGTGTGAATGAGTGTCAGTGTTTTAAAAGCTCTTTTGCATTCACTGTAGGTAATCCAGAAAGTTGCACTGAAACCTCCTGCCAGGCCCAGATGATCTGGAACAATATGAGTTGCTCTGAATCACTGGGAGCTTCAGAAGAACCGTGGGCAGCAGTTTACAAGCTGAACAGAGCTTGTTGTTTTTTTGTGGTATAGCTTGTGAATAACAAGATGGAGTTAAGGAAGATGGTAAAGCAGAATGAAACATTTGCACTGTAGGAATCGCTTTAGACTATTGGTACGACTTGTTTGCAGTTTCTTTGATTGTATTTTGGCCTGTTTATTTATTTTATATTTTGATTTTTAAGAATGTTATTTGCAACTGTTTACAGTCAGTTCAGATATGTCTCTATACAAGTCTAGAGAGTTCCTCCTTTAAAGTCCACACCACATTGCTGACTAAGTGGGAGAGTAAAGGGTCTTTCTGCAGTGTATTATGGTGCGTTCATACTTGCCTCTGCAGCTTTTTTGTATTTGCAATTTTATGTCTTAATTTCTTCATTATTTTATGTAGAATTTCTTGTTATTTACTTTTTGCAATTACAAGAGGGGGCCTGTAAAAAAGCTTGTGCCATAAGACCATTCTGAAGCATAATCCGTCCTTACTTTAGTAAACTGCCTTATTTATAAATTTCTTACACCTTTTTTGTTGTTTGTTATGTGATCCTTGTGGTTTTTGCACTCAGACAAAGGCAAACATTCGTTTTTTTGCCCACCGAATATTTAAATTCCAAACATGCAATGATCTCAGCTGGTCTGATTTTACTCTTTAAATATGAGAATGTTTTTATTTGTTTGCTATAATAAAGTTTTTCACATTTCTCTTTTAATCAGAAACTGTTTATTTTGTTTATTTCCAAATCGCCTTCAAACGTGTAACGATATGACCTCTACAGCGTCCTGTACTTTCGTTGCCTAGAAACGATTCAAACAACCATTATAATATCAGTACCACTGAGATAGTTGCGAGTTTTAATCACGCAGAAGCTTATTTCAAATGATGGATGGGCCTAAACAATTAGACGTAGAAACTTTGCAAGACCTCTACGCGTGGATAGACAAGATACCGCTCTCCAGACCCAAACGGAACATAGCAAGAGATTTTAGCGATGGAGGTATTTAATTATTTCAAGATCCAGATAAAACCGCTAGCTAATTAACATTTCATTATGTTTGTTGACATTTTAAGCACTGTTGCCCTAGATAAAAGTATTATAATATTATTATATTTACTAAACTATGCCATTCAGTACTATATTATACCATTTTACTCAGTTCACTATTGTCAGTGAGTATTTTAACGGTTTCCTTAAGCAGTTATGACTGCAGAAGTAGTGAAGCATTTCTTCCCTAAGCTGGTGGAGCTGCACAACTACACGCCCGCACATTCCACGCAACAGAAGCTGAGTAACTGGATCACCCTGAACAGGCAAGTATATTTATTTGTTCTCCACGCAGACAGCAATGCAAACACCGCACTGCTTATCTGACCCCCTCGTGTCTCTTGACATATTCCCCTGAGGATTGCAGGAATGTGACATTACACCTCAGCAACACTGGGATCTCCAGCTGAACTGTTAACACTGTCTGGGTTTTAAAATCTAGTGAGCTTTCTACCTAGACATCATATATGTTGAGCAGTGGGGGGAATAGACATCAGTTTTCCTATCAAGTAAACATCACACAGCTGCATCGTGTTGTCATTTCAGAAAAGTTTTCTCCAAGTTGAACTTCCATATACCTGAGGAGACGGTGAAGAAAATTGTAGTCAGCACAGCAGGCTACATCGAACCGGTTCTTTGCGCTCTGAGAGAGAAGATAGAAGAAAAACAAGCTGGAAAGCAATTAGATGGCACACAGGTGGGTCTGTGTGTTTTTGCATTTGCATTGCTACAGCATCTTTCTTTCCATATCATTTACTCTTTGTTTATAATGGTTGAATGAACAGTAATTTAACCCTGTCTCATTCTTTTTTATAGGACTTGGAGTATTACAGCACTACAAATGGACAGCCGAGATCAGGTAAATACTGTAAAACATTTTTATAAGCTACAGTAGGGCAGTGAAGGTCATCTTGAGGAGATATGACAATGAGGCCATGGCCCAGTAGTGCGTGGGGGAGGGCCTGACAAGGACCCCCTGGGCTGTGGTCTGCTTTAGTAGCAGACGAACTGACTCTGGATTTGAGTCTAGGTTCACTAAGACTGTTTTTTATGAAACAATCCCTCTGCTGTTCAACTGTGTTTAGTCTTCTGAAGTTAAAGGGATAGTAGTCTCAACATCAGACGTCACCCCCACGGACTGCTAGCTGAACGTCTGATGCATATGGCACACAAAAGTGTAAAAAACACTTCAGGAGTTTCGAAGTCGTCATCGGATTGGTTGAATTATATAGGATTTCCGGGGATGTGTGTGTTGTGTTTTTTAATGTTCCGCCTGGAAACAAAGATGCTGTGATGCCAAACCCCCTCATGAAAGAAGAAAGCTTATTGTGTTTACAACTGTGGCGATGAACATTTATTAGCATCCACTCCATCAATCCAGCAAACACTGGATTTTCAAAAGTATGTGAAATATTTAAAGTTCGAGGCACAAAGTCTTTAAAATACGTTCATAAGTTTTACACATCGCTCTGTTATTGTTGGGACATTTCCATTCCCCTAAATATGACTTGGCACAAAATGAAACACGTGATTGGTTGCTTTACCTGTCAGTCATATGGCCTCTTGGGTGGGCCTTGGCCATTCAAAGCGGCCAAGGTTCCCTGGCCTTCTGCTGTCAGTCTGAAGGTCTGGCTACGTGAGACTAAAGGAGTAGTTCACACACAAAAAAACATTTAATCACCCTAATGATGTTCCATAAGACTTTATTTAGTCCTCGAAACCAAGTTTACATTTTTTTAATGAAACTTGACTGGTTTCTGTTCTTCCATTAAAAGCGTAGGTCACCAAAACTTAGAAGACACAAAAAGGTAATAAAGGAGTCATAAAAGAAATCCATATGAGTCTTGTGAAGAGATGTAATTGTTTCATATGGAATTAATTTACAACGCCTTTATGACATTTTTGGATTTTCTACGTTTTTGTGACCTGGACTTTTGGGGGGAGGGAAGAAACCTCAGGTTTCATTAAAAAACATCTTAATTTGTGTTTCAAAGCTTAACCAGTCTTATGGGTTTGGAACAACATAAGGGTAAGTAAACAATGACAGTTTTTTTTGGATTAACTGTCCTTTAAGCTTAAGAGGAAGGCCAAACCCTTGTCCAAAACTTTATTGACTATTTCTTTTTTAACTGTTTGGATGCTGGAGTCTGTTATGACAAACTCAAGCCCCTTTCACACAGCAATCCCGGTAAATTGCCGTAAAATTCCCAGTATGACTTAAATAAATAAATGATGACTGGTAAATACACAAATATGCTGTTTTTTTACTGGTAAGAGACCATTCACACAACAGCACCAAAATGCCGTAAATTCTGTGATGTCAGTCATCGCAAACTATCATTAAAAGCTGCAACATTGTCTTTATTCGCCTGAATGAGTAAAAGCGCTTTAGTTTCACTATCTGTCCAATTTGACAACATTTTTGAAGTCTGAGTGACAGGCGTAAGGAGGTGATCAAAAAGAATGTGTTTTTGCTCTTAAAAACAGGAGAAGCGCATTATAGTATCCAACTGCAGAGCCGCAGCGCTGATGAATAGAAAAGACCGGGGACCCAAGCACAACACATTGAAAAAGCTGCAAGAGGAGGTGCAATGGTCAAAGATGCCCATCTAGCCCATATTTACAGCACATAGAAAAACTAATTAAAAGCAGCAGAGCTTTGTAAACAGCTGAGAGTAATCACATCATCTCCATAAGAATGCTATGATTGGCCAATAAAGCAGACTTTATTCATCAGCACGTTTATTATTCAGCATCATTCTGCGTTCACACAAAGCACATTACCAGTAATTTACTGGTAATGTTACAACTTCTCATACCAGTAAATTGTCAGCATGAATTTACCAGTATTTTTGAAAAGGTCCTGTTCACACATGATCTCCTAAAGGTAATTTACCAGTAGTTTAGCAGCGAAGACTGTATGTGTGAAAGGGGCTTGACATGCAGACCAAACACAAAGAATTACATTTTTACTGGTGCAATACATACAATACAATACATTCACCTTCATGATCATCTTTACATAGGAAGGAAATAAATGAATGATCTCATTTCACTTCACAGTGCTAAACTCAGTAACCACACACTTAAATGAGGTAGTAAGTGGCCAGGTTCCCACAACATATCAACTGTTCTCTCTCAAGGGAGAAGATGTGAACTCTACATTTGTGTTGCTTGTCCTCTCATATGATATGTGATCATTTTTGTTGATGCATGAGAATACCCTGTTGAAAAAAACAGCAAATGATGGTTAGGTATGATTTGAAGCATGGCTGCTGGGTTAAGCCGGTCCTTAGTTGGTCATGAGCTGGTTTGAGCTGGTCATGTGCTGGTCCTAAGCTGATCCTGAGCAGGAGTTGCTTAGGACCAGCACATGACCAGCTAAGGAACATCTTAAACCAGCTCATGACCAGCTTAAACCAGCTCAAAGCAGCGGTCATGCTTCAAAACATACCTAACCAGCATATGCTGGGTTTTATTTTTCAACAGGGTAGAAATGTAGGTCAACTGCTTAATTTGCTCATCAGTTGTATCTGAATACTTAGAAATGTGACATCATTAGATTTTTTTGGAAGCTTAGCATTCATGAGGTCTGTGGTCATAGATAGTCACAATACTCAGTAAAAACACAGCCGTTGCCTCAATAACTGTAAACCAAAACAGTAAGATTAACAAATTAAGTGTCGCAAGTACCAAGGATGTGCTTTATGTGCAAAGAGGAGCAGTTTCCTTAAAATGTGTCAAGATGTGTGTGATGGTCATGTGTCTTGTGAGGTTTTGTGTACTTAGACCTTCTGGTTAGTTCACCCAAAAGTATCATTTCTGTCATCATTTACTCACTTTCAGGCTTTTTTCATGATTTTATTTTTTTCTTTAGAACACAAAAGAAGATATTTTAAAGCCCATACAATAAACAAAACCCCACTGGACCACACTAAATTTTATTGTAGGTACATGAAAAATGCAAAAACAATGGCTTCATCTAAAAGCTAAGGCAGCTGACTTTTTACCTTGCTGCCCTATCAGGCAATGACTTTGCAGGCAATGTTTGCACATAAAGGCAGCGTAAAGGTTTAATAATCTGCAGCCACATAAGCTTTGGTGATAACTAAGTGAATATTTAATTACTGCAGTACAACTTTTTTATGCTAAGAATAACATCAAAAGTGAAAAAAGTTGATTTCCACACAAACTGACCACCAGCCACCATTTTGTGTGCTCCAGTTACACTTTCAGCTTGATAAGCAGTTATGGAAACTCCTTTTCTCTATGAATATTAAAATAGACTAACAAAACAGTCAGCTGTTTGGAAAAAAGGCAAATGCACTGCATTGTCAGCACTCTTAACATTACATAGAAGGGGGCCAGATAGGTCAACTCTCCATTTCCCACACCTCATCATCATGGCGTCCTAGTAGTGACATCATCTGGTTTCAGGTCTGACTCCCTGTTTTCTTGATAGAAAAGGTTCTGCGTCCATCAGCTCCGTTGAAGCCCTTATCACTTCCAACAGGCTCAACACATTTGGCTAAAAGCCCTTTTCGTCCATAGAAAACTCAAGCAAACAGTAGACTGAGTCTATTATGAGACCAAAGAGGCTAGATTGTTTCTGATATATCATATTATCGAAGCACAGACCATTTCTATTAAGGAAACAGAAATCCTGTGCTTTTTTGCTTTACTTGTTTCTGTAGGTGCTGTTGAATTTTAGCTTGTTATTTTATCCTTTATGAGATGTTTATAAGGTGAAGCACAGCTGGCGTTGATGATTCAGAGCTTAGAGCCAAATAAAACTCTCCTGCTCCGTAGTTACAGTCTGGTGCCCTGTCAATGTGTCTTTTTGACCTTATTGTGTTTAATGGGTTCAAATAGAGTCTAATTAGTTTAGCCTTCCTGGCTAAGCAATTCTCATGAGCTTAAAAATCTTAAAGTACAGGGGAATACCACTCAGCTAGAGGAAATTGATTCAGGGTATCATGAGGGTAAAGTCTCAATGGCTGAAATTAGCCTGGGGGGTTCTGAAGCTGTCTATGTCAAGACCAACTTGAGTTTTAGGCTGTCGCCTAAGACACATTTCAATGGTTTCAAAACCAAAATGTGTAAAAGAAAATGTGTATTTATTTATTTAAAATAAAAAATCTGCTAATCCCTTCTTCTGTTTTTCCAAATTTCTGCAGACAGAATGGTTATTGAGACCACTCATACCAATCCAGCCACTGTGAATAAGACAGACAAAGCCAGGTACTGAGTGATGAATTGTGATGTGAAAGGACTTTCTGAGGCTCATGAAGTCGTTATAATGGACTTGTTGGAAATCTTGTGTAGTGCTGCTGCAGCCCTGGGACCAAATGTGGATCCAGCTGTCCGTTTGCTCTTAGAAGAAAAGGAGCAAGCTATTTTGGCTTTACAGGAGACTGTTGAGGTAAGATATTAAAATGATTTCTCCCTTTCCAGTTTAATATGCAGAGACAAGTTAATTGGTTGAGTTCCCAGAAAAGTGTAAACAATGTTGCTATCTGGTGCTTTCGGCATTGCCCTGCAAACAGTATGCAGACAGTCATTACTTTTCAATTTGGTTTTGTGCACTAACGGTCCAGAAATGACAAAGTGTACCTTTAAAGTTGGCATGAAATTTAATGTTCTGTTTTCTTAATCTCTGTTATTGATCTTTATCATAACACAATCTTTTGGTCAAACAACAGACCTCTCTTTGGTGAAGTATGTGGATTCTCCAATCATTTAGTCCACTTAAGGGGATAGATCACACAAAAATGAAAATTAGCACATTATTTACTCACCCTCAAGGAATCCTAGGTGTATATGACTTTATTCTTTCTGTCAAAGTTTATAATGGCAGTGGGCGGGTGTTTCTGTTCAACAGTCTAAAAGAAGTCCAATAAGTGCATCCATCTAAAAAGTGCCTCACATGGCTCCATGGGGTGAATAAAGGCCGAGTCCATGTGTTGTAAACAAACATTGGTTTTCGCAAGATCAATGTCCTAGTTAGCGCAAGCTACAGAAAAACGTTTATTAAATTGTAAATATAGATATTTTTTTTTACAAAAATGCATCGATTCACTACCGGAAACCTTTGATCACCCCCCAGAGCCATGTGGGACACTTTTTTATCATGGAGGGATGCGCTTTATTGGACTTCTTTTGGACTGTTGAACAGAAACACATGCCACTGCCATTATAAAGCTTGGAAGAGTCAGGATCATTTTTAATATAACTCTGATTGGATTTGTCTGAAAGAAGAAAGTCATGTACACCTAGAATGCCATGAAGGTGAGTATCATGGGGTAATTTTCATTTTTAGGTAAACTAACTTTTTAAATCCTTGTTTTCATCTACATCAACAGCTGTTCAATAGAATCAAGTCTGCATTCTATATTTTTCCCTTATAATTTGTTATACTCGGATGTACATCAAAATATGGAAGGAAATATTTGTCGATACTTCTGTTTCATGCAACTTTAATGTGCAGAAGTATAAATTCATTTAAAATCTTTACTTCTTGCATCAAGATCTTTTTTTTGCCATTTTTTGCCCTTATTATGATAGGACAGTTGGTTGACAGGAAGTGAAGGTGTATGGATCAGGAAAGATCCACAAACCTGGACTTGAACTCAGGACGGCCGAAACGCAACAGCACTATATGTTGGCGTGCTGCCCACAAGGCTATCAGATCTTTTACATTTTTGTAATCTTATGACTTGCAAATCCCAAAACTATGACAAGTTTCCGCACCTTTAGCATAACAGTGCCAGCTGGTGAGAGATGCTTATGTCGCAAAAGGAAATTTGTCCTTCCTGTGCCGTTCTATCGGTTAGCGTTCAAGGGCTGGAGATCACATGCTCTCTGACGTTTCCTGTCACTGTTGCGAATGTGGTCAAAAATTGCAAGGTTGTTAAATGAGTCACTGTGAGTTCAGCAGCTGTGATATTTGTCACTTGACAGTTAGTAAGACAATTTTAAGTTTGCAGCAACATTTAAATGCTTGAAGATTCATTATTCCAGCCGTACATTTCAATTCAAAGAAAAAGATATTCAGTAACTGGTCTATTTTATGGAAATTATATCAACTTCTGCATCAAATATGTCATCAGAGCTTCTATGGGAGGAAATGACAGTGCTATAGAATGATTGTGACAGCAAACTTCCGTTTGTTCTTTCATGCCGCTGTAAAGCCTTTGGCTTGGAGGTATTATAATTCTACAACCACTGTTGAATATCAAATATAGTAAATGTTTTACTTTGCTCTAGATTTTACAGATTAAGGTAGACCGATTGGAGCATCTCGTGCATCTTAAGGATCTTCGCATCGAGGACTTGACAAAGCACTTACAGCAATATAAGGCACGCAACTCATAATCTCATTATTAAAATATAAAGAGCCACCATTTATTTCAGGAATGAAACTCTTAATAAACTGTTAACGAGAGCTGTCTGTTGTCCATATGAAATCATCTCATTTTAGTCATCTGTTTTCTGACTTGTGATTGATGGCACAATAACTATTGTATCAGAATATTGTATCAGCTGAGAGCATCTACAGCAGTTTATGCCTTAAACACTGGAGCCCACTAAACTTTGACAGTAAAGTCTTTATTCCTGGGGACATTTCAGCAATTCTGTAAATGATTTCGTTTATTCTGAACAGAAACTACAATTACTATGATAGTGTTTTCATTTCTCAAAGAACGTTACAGTTTTGTGATTTAAGAACTTTATTGTCTAGAGTTTACAGCAGATTCCTGTAAACATTTTTTCTAATTTTGGCTAATTTTGTAAT
This sequence comes from Labeo calbasu, assembly GCA_019740295.1. Taxonomy (NCBI): domain Eukaryota; kingdom Metazoa; phylum Chordata; class Actinopteri; order Cypriniformes; family Cyprinidae; genus Labeo; species Labeo calbasu. Next base: position 3,775 of record JAHKKF010529765.1, on the reverse strand, counting down.
TTTGCTGCGCAATCTATACTGTTCATAAGCCAGCTGACTTCACAATATTATTATGCGTCATGTCATAAGACCAGTATTGTGGTCTGCCATATTTGGGGTTGATGTTAGACTGAAATTAAACAGTTTGCATTCAAATGGATTCCATTCTGACGACAGCATGGAAACTGACTCTTTGGCCAATATTTTTTTATGACAAAAGTTATGTATGCTTTTTGCATAAATGCTAAAATATCCCATGCAGACAGTAACAGGAAGTAAAACTTTTAAGTTTCACTTCTCCTTTTTTAAGAATATATATCGTATCCTCATTTGACACATACAGGAAAAAATTGATGCCAGCCTATTATTATTATTATTATTATTATTATTATTAAAAGTGCATGACAGATTGTGATTTTGACACAAGAAATGTTTTTAGAGATAACTGATTTTGTTCATTATTGCTCAGCCAATGATAAAAGCTACAAAAGATGCTCAAAAACATAGAGAAAGGTCCATTGAAGAGTTGCCCATGCAAGTGGGACCAGTTTTAGACTCAGTTCCCCCCATGTGCTTACCCAATGTGTGCAAGGGTACTAACACTTCACATTCTCTATATTTCCCTGTGGGACCATAAACCGCTCCCTATTTTCACCATAAGCTTTTCTTTATCAAAAAGTCATCAAAGGGGAGACCTGTAATTTGGGGTTTTCCTTCAACAATGCAGATTTGGCTCCAGCAGGGTTGCAGCTGCTCATCCTCTCTCTGCTCTTTTGGCCAGAGGAGTTCACAAAGCATTTTTGGAACAGTATTTGCAATCACTTTGTGTCTCTCTCATGAGGCATGTGTTTATGCTAACATCAACCCCATGTGGAAACCTCAGACCAAATGTAAACAGTTCTTAAGAAAAGTTGAGAATGGAAAAAAGCATTCTCTGTCTATATGTAAGAGATTATTATGAATTACGAATGATTTCTTATAATTGACTGAATACTTATCCTGAAAGAGATGTGTTTCATATGTGAAATATATATAGGAAGCTGATACTTTTGAGTACTCCACGTGTCCATAAAGTTCTCAGAGCTCCCTGGTGACTCAAGCTGAGCTCTCGGAAAAGAGACCGGCAGAACTTTGGGGGTTGGATCTTTGGGTGGTAAAGCAGCATTAAAGCTCTGTGAGTCACACTGAATTACAGTCAAAAGCATGCCTGAGCCCCTCAGCATGCAGACGATATATGAAGCACACTGTGAGAACGTCTGGAACGGGAGTTGTTCTCATAAAGAGAGAATGAGCGTTGTACTCCCTCTGGTCTACAGCAATGTCTCATTTTTAAGACCATCTGCAGAAGGACAGAGTATTAAAAAGTCCGATCCAATAGAGAAAAAGTAAACTAAAGTAATGCAGATGCTCTTCTTCAGGGGGGTTTTCCAGGATTGTTCAAATGTCTTTAAATGCAAGCGTTTACTCCTTCACTACTTTATTAGGGTCAGTTCAAGTGTGCGTGTTTAGTGCTTACACTTTAAAGAAATCTGGTCTTCAAATGTTTTATTTGTTGTCATGTTTTATGCACTACTCCTTTCAGAATCAATGTGGGGTTTTTGTTGTATGTTTTTCCAGTTATTTATAATTGTGAATATGTTGGGTTCAGCACACATTGAGCTCAGCTGACATAAACTGACTGATTATTGAATATCGATTATCACAAAACTTAATAGGATAGTTCACCCAAAAATGAAAATTCTGTCATTAATTACTCACCCTCATGTCATTCCAAAGTAAAACCTTCATTCATCTTCACCATTCAATCAAAAACGACTTTATTCAACAGTTTTGTTATTTTAACAGATTGCCCCCATTCACTTCCATTTTAAGCAGTGTTGGGAAAAGTTACTTTTAAGAGTAATGCATTACAATATTGCGTTACTCCCTAAAAAAGTAACTTAACTACTATAGTTACTTTTTATGGAAAGTAATGCATTATGGGACTTTTGGGTTACTTTTTAAGTCTGGGGTAGCTTGCTAGTTTGTTTTTAATACAAAAAAGTTATATTTTTGGCAAACGTACCCTTTTGCACCCAAAGTGGAATAATTAAAGGAGAAGTCCACTTCCAGAACAAAAATTGACAGATAATGTACTCATCCCTTGTCATCGAAGATGTTTATGTCTTTCTTTCTTCAGCCATAAAGAAATTATGGTTTTTGAGGGAAACATTTCAGGATTTTTCTCCATATAATGGATTGGTATGGTGCCCCGATTTTGAACTTCCAAAATGCAGTTTAAATGCGGCTTTAAACGAATGTGGATGTAAACGATCCCAGCTGAGGAAGAAGGGTCTTATCTAGCGGAATGGTTAATGATAGTTAGGATATGTCGAAAAAATTCCCATCTCATGTTCTCCCTCAACTTCAAAAACGTCATATATCGCTGTTTTACCTTTTTTGTTAAGGGTGTTTGATCTTCTTTGCATGTTCACTTTGCAAAGACTGGGTCGGTACTTCTGCAGCGATGTAGGATGATTTTGAAATTATTTTTGAAGTTAAGGAAGAAAATACGATTTTTCGACATACCCTAACTGCCTTGAGGCAGAATACACAGAGTTCAGGAAGAGTGAGACAAGACGAGTATTGTATTGAAATTGAAATTGTATTTTTTTAATGAAAATAACCGATCGTTTTGCTAGATAAGACCCTTCTTCCTCAGTTGGGATTGTTTACAACCACATTTGGGATCGTTTGAAGCCGCATTTAAACTGCATTTTGGAAGTTCAAAATCTTGGCACCATAGCAGTCCATTATATGGAGAAAAATCCCGAAATGTTTAACTCAAAAAACATAATTTCTTTACGACTGAAGAAAAAAGACATTAACATCGTGGATGACAAGGGGGTGAGTACATTATCTGTAATTTTTTGTTCTGGAAGTGGACTTCTCCTTTAAGCCTCAAACCGTGTCTACACTGAACGCGAGTGACACGGCAAAGCACAGCGATACAATAGACAGTACAATAGAGGGTTTGCATTTATGTCACCGTTTCACCAGTTGTGCGTCCATATTGGAAATACTCGGGTTTTAAACAACAGCATTGATTGCACTACTTAATAAGTTCTTCTGCTAATTTATGCTGTCTAAACCATGGAAAAAAACATGTGAAAGCTGCTAAATCATATAGAGAAGGACTTAGTAAGCAGGAAAGGGCGCAATATGTTGAACAAACTAAAGTTAAAAGGTGGTAAAGATACATACGAGCAGGATTTATTAAGATAATAATATTTCACCTACCTGACCAGAAATGATAAGAACAAACACAAATGTTGTCAGGATTCATGCCCTGGAAATCCTGGTTCAGTTCGGCCAACCACAAACGCCTTTTGTTCCTCAGACAGTTTTTGCACTCTTCTCCTTGATTTGTTATAACTTTTGTCAGTCTATAGTACTCCAAATGTTTTTCCAGGTCTGACCGATTAATACAGCCCAAAACATGACAATGACTGAGCATTTTCAGCAGCAATAATCAGCTAAATTTGCCAGTTCCAGTTGGGTTCATTGGCATTGTTTACATTTAGTGTTGCCAATATGGCTAATTGATGACACGTCGTGAAAACACTCTATAGACAATACAAAAGACAACAGATCCCATTATAATCAGTGATGCTGTCTACGTTGGATGTGTCCCTGACAGTAAACTGATGCCTTGTTCTATTTATGACGCACTTACACAAAGTTCAAATGATTGCTTTGTCGTGTCTAGTTTAGACAGACTTGTCTCGTCCGGTCACGGTGTAAACACGGTGTCAAG
>JAHKKF010529764.1:3417-15657 GCA_019740295.1 Labeo calbasu | reverse complement strand
ATCTTGGATGACAAGGGGGTGAGTACATTATATGTGAATCTTTGTTTTGGAAGTGGACTTCTCCTTTATCAAATTATGATTGGATAACCTGAACTAGAAAAAGCCTCTATTTACCTGACCGATCACTTTCAGTTTAATATATTCTCCATCTTTCTTCTCGCCTCCATCACTTGAGGGCTTGGTCTCCTAGTAAAGCACAATGAAATCCATTAGATTCTGTATGACATGTTGTTTTGTATCCTATTTAAGGTAATGAATCTAATACTTATTCTGGGAAAGGATTCAGTTTTTCTTGGATGCATTATATTATTAAATAGATCTGATTCTAATTTATTCAGCCTGATGCAGTTTGTTTGCTCAGTCTACAGTGAAAGAAATTGTAATGAGCTATGTGTGTGTGTGTGTGTGTGCTTTGACTGTAAACAGACAACCAGCCTTACTACAGTAAAGCATCGCGGGTTGATAATATGACCACATGACCGAACATAAGACCAACATGACCAAATGAAACAACTTTTCCTAATTTAAGTATCTAAAATTAACACATAAACAGTGGCTCAAATGTTCAGCATGGTCCATCAGCACAAGGCAGCATGAACTTTGCTTTCAGGGCCCAGAGCAGCTAACTAGCACCCAGGCTAAGTGAAAGACTTGAAAACTGAAATTAGCCTCTTTTTAAAGTTTATAAACACGGTAAACGGGAGTAATTTATACAATTCAGTAACCAACGACAATATACGGTTCAAAACACTACAGCTGCTTATTCAGCATGACTTTCCTATCCACACAGTCAGTTAGCCATGAAAACACAGACAGGCTAAAAGATGGGCCCTCTTATTTTCATTTTCTACAAATCCGTCTTTCTCTTTTCCTTTCACAAGCAGGTTCGATTCAGTAACACAGGTTTAAACTCACCGTGTCTGACATGATATTCCGCAATGTACAGCCCTTCTTAAGATCACGATTGCTTGATTTAAATGATGAACTGTAATGTGCAGTAATGTGAGGCTTTGCTACCAACAGACTCACAACACAGCGCCGTTGACGTCATTGGAAAGGGGCGGGACTTCCTATGACGCTGGGTCGTTGACTCAACCGGTGTGGTTTTTCTCACCACTCTCTTTCTGATTGGCGCGATTCGCCTTCGGTGAGGATATTGTTGGATACTTCGGTGAAACGCGGGGAAGCATGTACCACAGCCAACAGATGTTATCCCTGTTTACGATATTTTAACGAAAGATTCAAAAGAATTACTAAAGATTGAAATAACACCCGAACAGTGTTTGAAAACAGACGTATTTATGTTGGATTGTGGGTATTCAACTTTAAATCTAAGTAAATAACACACAGTATAAACACACAGAGCGGAAGCTCTGTACATGTACAGTTAGGAATTGGTTATTTAACTCCATAGTCTGGACATGTGCTCTTGTAAATTACAACGAAAACAACATGAGATTCTTCTAGTTCAGACGACACTGCACATGCGCATATTGTATTGGTAATACTGCGCATGCGCGTACTGTCCCCATGTGCACCTCGTGGAGAGCGACTCCTTGTAGCGGAAGGCTCTCAATGTGGAGAGCGCGGCAGTGAACTTTATTCAGAGCACGAAGAAAATAAAATCAAAATGTTAGTGTTATTTGAAACTGCCGCTGGCTATGCCATATTTAAGGTAAGCATATTTATTACGTTGTTAAAATTTATATGATGGGATTTTTTTTTGCAAAAGGGTTCTTAGGGTTAGGGTTTACTATTAGCTAGCTGGCGTAGTTAGCGGTGCTATCAGACCAGAGACTTTCAGAAAGTCGCAAGTCAAACCTTTTCAAAGTATTTTCGCAAATGTACGTGCTAATTTTATTTCTAAATATGTACTTAATTTTTTCAAGCGTGGAAAGTGAGTTACGGTCCATCGTGTGTCATGTGGCCTGCTCTGCAGTACAGCCACGTTGTGTCTTCGGGGCTGCTCATGAGAGCTTTGAGAGTCTGTTCTTCGCGTTAGGACGATTTTTAAATCAATTGCTCGTGGACAATGTCATTTAACTGTTGCACAAAATTAATATAGCAGGGAAATGCTGTTTTACGTAGGTAAGCAGTTATTTAAGGAGCTCTTTACAATTTAAAGCCGCATGTCACTACTGGTGCAAGGGTCCACATGGTCGCTCATGTCGAGCACTTTTTGGTTTGAGTAGCTTTAGGCATCTCATTCATTACATATAAAATAATTTTGTTAGTGTACTTGAATCATCTTTTTGTTTTGTGCAGGTCCTGGATGAACAGAAACTCCAGCAGGTGGACAGCCTGTGGAAGGAGTTTGAAACGCCAGAAAAAGCTAATAAAGTGTGAGTTTTACTTTTGTGAACGTAATTTTCCTATGGTGTTTGTTTCAGAAATGTCCATGATATTAAAAACGTTTTGTTTATGGCAGAACTACGTATCTTAAACAGTAACACTTTAACTGGAAACCTGGAAATATTGGAGAATCTTAAAATGCTTTTTTACATGATTAGAAAAGTAGTTGGGGTTAATAAAATGTCAATTTTTGTAGTGAATATTTTTATATCATTTAAATTTAAGATATTTTCTTAGGCAAATGTGACTCTGAACTAGAAATGCAGTCATATATAACACTGGTATTTTTTGTAGCAATAGCCAAAAATACATTGTATGAGTCAGAATGATCAATTTTTTTAGTGCCAAAATCATTAGGATAGGTAAAGATCATGTTCCTTTAAGATATTTTGTAAATTTTCCATGGTAAATATATCAAAGCTTCATTTTTGGTTTAGTAATATCCATTGCCAACTTAATTTAGGCAACTTTAAAGGTGATTTTATTTCTTAATATTTGTTTTTTTTTTTATATTGCACCCTCAGATTCCAGAATTTCAAATAGTTGCAAATAAATGCAAATTTGTCCTATCCTAACAAACCGTACATCAATGGAAAGCTTATTTGAGTTTTAAACTGACCCCAATGACAAATGTATCTGAAATCCTAACTTGGTAATCACAAACAACTAGGCATTTACTAGGTTGAAAAATGTGTGAACATTAAACATTTTGTTAAATCTTGGTTATGTCAATGTATCCTATTCTCTGAATTTTTAATCTATTATTATTTTAATTGTGCATTATCAGTAACACCCTTTTTATGTTTTTCAGTGTAAAACTGAAGCACTTTGAGAAGTTTCAGGACACAACAGAAGCTCTTGCAGGTAACTGTACTGAATTGAAATATCAACACCTGTAGTCCTTATTCTTTATGAATTCAAAGCTGTTTCACTGTCCTTGAGCTGTGTGTCTATGATGTATTTGTATGTCTGACTCAACCATGAGGTCAACAAACAGTTCGTCACTACCACTGAGACAACAGATTTTACTTTATCTAATTCTAAAACTAAGATTAAAATAGACATTTACCAAAAAAAAACTTATGCAAAATTTCTTTTCATATGTCGGTAACAGCGGCCACAGCGATGGTGGAGGGGAAATTGGGGAAAAGTCTGAAAAAAGTTCTCAAGAAAATTGTGGCCAAAGAGGCTCACGAGCAGCTGGCCATCACTGATGTTAAACTGGGAGGAGTCATTAAGGTAAATAGTGGGTTTTCTACATTTTGAGGGATATATAAGTACAGACCAGTGCAGTTTGCTATATGCATTTTATATGAAAACGTATTAAAAATATGCTACAAGCTGTGATGATGATGACCTTTGCGTCATTTTGCTGAAAAATCATGAGGCTTTTTTGTCACTACCTCATCTGAGCTTGTTACTTGGTATGGTTACGCATCAGGGATGGACCTGGTAAGGCAAAGATTGTAGGACTATCACTATAGTGCACCACTCTGTTTGTGCACTGGAAGTTGCTTTAGCTTAGACTCTTTGTCGCCCTCTGCAGGAGAAAATGAACCTGAGCTGTGTGCACAGTCCTGCTGTGGCTGAGCTCATGAGAGGTATCAGAAACCAGATGGAGGGGCTTATCACAGGTCTTCCTGCAAAAGAGATCAGTGCCATGTCTCTCGGTTTGGCCCACAGGTTAGTTTACAGCTACACATATGCAGTAAATATCAAGATTTAAACCATTTTTTACTAAAGTCAATAATTATTGCTGACTGAGGATTTTCTTTGAGTTTTCTAATCAACGTTTGTCACTTTCACTGAGACTCTCTCAGCATAAATTTGTGTTTTTGACTGGTTTTCATGTCACATTTCCTTCCAGTCTTTCACGGTACAAGCTGAAGTTCAGTCCGGACAAGGTGGACACCATGATCGTTCAAGCCATTTGTAAGAAATTTGTTTATTTGTACATGTGTAGATATGAAGTGACTTAAACAGCTCTACACCTGGTTCACTCTCTTACTCTTCCGCCCATTTGCAGCTCTGCTGGATGATCTGGATAAGGAGCTCAATAACTACATCATGCGCTGCAGGGAATGGTACGGTTGGCATTTTCCAGAGCTTGGCAAGATCATCACAGACAACCTGGCGTACTGCAAGAGTGTCCGCAAGATTGGTTAGTACAAGCATTTTATGAGGATGTTTAGGTCAGATCTGTTAGATGCTTTTCCCTTTTGTTGGAAGGAACAGTGAGGTCTCAATATTAAATAGATTAAATAGAAAACAAACCTAGAGATAAATTAGATCAAACAAAAATAAAGTTTGCTTACCCTCAGACCATTCAAGTTGTAGCTAAGTTTGCTTCATCAGAACAGATTTGGAAAAATTTAGCATTACATCAGTTGTTCACGAATGGATCCTCTGCAGTGAATGGGTGCCGTCAGAATGAGATTCCAAACAGCTGATTAAAAACATCACAATCCACTAATAATTTACACGGCTCCAGTGATTTACAGGGGAAATTTGTTTTTACGTTTGTAATTGCATTTTTCTAACTTTATTGAAAGTATGTTATGTCAAATTTTATTTTTAATTGGATTTTATAAGCTTTTTAAAATTTCTAATTAAGAGACAGGATAAGAACAAGTAGAATAAGTTACCAACCAGATTAAACCAGTATTAACAAAATTAATTTGTACTACAGAGGTGGCACAGAAGAACACAAAAGTGGCTTGTAGGTGTATTATCATATGTTTAATGAGCCTCAGAGGTGGCTTGAGTGCAGTTCATAAATTCATTTTGAGATTAATGTTTTAAATGTAAACATTTGAATATAGAAATGTTAAATGATGTAACTAACTAAAAAAAAAAACATAAAAAAAAATGAGACTAAAACTACCAGTAGGTGGCGGCAAGTCACTGATTTAATTGCTGAATCATTCATTCGATTCATTTGAATGGCTGATTCATTCAGGAATAAAGCAAGTTAATGGGGAACTGAAAAATTGAGTCACTAGATTTGTTTAAAAATGCACATTCATAAATAAAACACAGCTGTGTTTGAATGGAGATGCGCAGTGGCTCAGTTGTGACTTGTTTCAAAATATTTTTGATGACAAAATAGAGCAAAATCAGGCAATAGTGTTATAGTCAGACAATGTAAGTCACTTAATATTAACTTGTTCATTTAACTGTTGTATTAAATCAGTATCTCATTTACAAACTCCCCTAAAAATCATTAAAAGCTGTCGCTCATCTTAGTTCATTGCGATTTCACAAAGTTCCATTAAAATCAACGAAACTCTCTACACTGCACAATATGTCTCTTATTTTCACTTTCTCTGCACTTTATGAAAGGATTCTTGAGATATGTCTGTGATAGATTACTCAATGTTGCAAAAACACATAGAAACCTTACGTGACCTTACGCGACTAAATATTTTTTCATAGTCGCACGCAGTAGTTTTCAGTCGCAAAAGCGCTGTAGAGCCCTGCGTGTACAATAAATGTTTCAAATTAAGATTTCAAATGTAATGTTGAACTATTTTTCTTGTTTCGAATGTCTAGGTGATCGCACAAATGTGGCATCATTGGACTTGTCTGATATTCTGCCAGAAGAGATTGAGGCAGAGGTTAAACTAGCTGCAGAGATCTCCATGGGAACAGAGGTGTCCGAGGAGGACATTGCCAACATCATGCACTTGTGTGACCAGGTGTGTTGAACATAAAAATCAAGTTTAGTTTAGATTTTTCAGCACCTTGTTGCTTTTAATTGCTTTACATGATTAGTTCCATTGTTAATGTTAATTCCCATCTTTTAAAGGAGAAGTTCAGCTCCAAAACAAAAATTTACAGATAACGTACTCACCCCCTTGTCAACCCAGATGTCATGTCATAAAGAAATTGTTTTTGAGGAAAGCATCAGGATTTTTCTCCGTATAATGGACCTTTATGGTGCCCTGAGTTGTGGCTTCAAACGATCCCAGCCGAGAAAGAAGGGTCTTATTTAGCGAAACGATTGGTTATTTCCATTTAAAATAAATATTTAAATACTTTTTAACCTTAAATGCTCATCTTGTCTTACTCTGTCTGAACTCAAGGTGTATTCTGGTTCAAGACAGTTAGGGTATGTTGAAAAACTCCAATTGTATTTTCTCCCTCAACTTCAAAAATCATTTCAAAATCATCCTACATTGCTACAAAAGTACCGACCCAGCCAAGTGAACATGCAAAGAAGATCAAACACACTTAACAAAGAAGGTGAACAGTGATGTAGGATGATTTTGAAGTTTAGGTAGAAAATGAGATGGGAGTTTTCTGACATACCCGAACTGTGTTGAACCAGAAAAAAAATCAGGCAAAGCAAGACAAGATGAGTGTTTGGCATTAAAAAGTATATAAATTGTATTTTTTGTAATGTAAATAACAGATCGTTTCGCTAGATAAGACACTTCTCCCTTGGCTGGGATCATTTACAACCACATTTGGGATCGTTTGAAGCCCATTTAAACTGCTTTTTGGAAGTTCAAACTCGGGGCACCATTGAAGTCCACTATATGTAGAAAAATCTTGAAATGTCTTCCTCAAAAAACAATTTCTTTACGACTGAAGAAAGACAGACATGAATATCTTGGATGACAGGGGGGTTAGTACATTATCTGTAACTTTTTTTTTGTTGTTGTTGTTGTTGTTGTTGTTCTGGAAGTGAACTTTAATGAACCTCTAGTGTATTTATGCATTCCCCCCCCCCCCCTCTCTTTTTCATTCTGTAGGTGGTTGAAATTACAGAGTATCGCTCACAGCTGTATGATTATCTGAAGAATCGTATGATGGCGATTGCACCTAACCTGACAGTCATGGTGGGAGAATTAGTGGGAGCCCGTCTTATTTCACATGCAGGTCAGCATGATTTGGGGAAGAAAAAAAAATTGTGATTAGAAATGTCAATTTACTTGTGATTAAACCTGTGTCTAATGTTGTATTTTTTTTGTCTTTTTAGGATCTCTGCTGAACTTGGCCAAACACCCTGCGTCCACCGTTCAGATTCTCGGAGCAGAGAAAGCTCTGTTCCGCGCTCTGAAAACCCGTCGGGATACGCCCAAATACGGTCTCATCTATCACGCCTCTCTAGTGGGGCAAACCACAGCCAAGAATAAGGGTAAAATCTCCAGAATGCTGGCTGCTAAAACAGCTCTCGCCATTCGTTACGATGCCCTGGGAGAAGATACCAATGCAGAGATGGGAGTGGAAAACAGAGCCAAGCTGGAAGCCCGATTACGCTACTTGGAGGAGAAAGGGGTGAGTTGATACAGGATGCGTTTTATTTTTGATCATGTGTCGCAAGCAGTGATGAAGATGGCATCATGTCACAGTCCTGAAAATGCCATGTGGGTCATTAAGTCACTATCTCTTCTGAGCTTGGTTTTTGTGAAGTTGTTGTACGTAGCCCTTCTTTCATAGGAAGAAGCGTGCTAAAGCAAAGCAACGTGTGTCTGCATTTCCAGTGAGAAAGATAAATCTATTTTTTTTTTTTTTTTAAGCAGTTTTGTCTATTTCTGTCTTAGATCAGACGAATTAGTGGGTCAGGCAAAGCTGTGGCAAGGGCCGATAAATATCAACATAAGAGGTGAGTGCTGCTTCATCCACATAGTTTAGATCATACTTCACGACACTTCTGTTGACTTTTTGCTCCTACATAAATTTGTTACAGAAAAGCTTAGTTTTATGCTTTTAAAAATTAAAGATTATATTTGTAAAATATGCTATTTATTGACTTTCTGCCTGTAAGTGCTGTAAACGGCACAGGAAAAATTAAGTGTTACAGTGTTTTCAGTAACATTTAATCATTAGCCAAACTTGAATTGTGATATGCTTGGATTTATATTTCTTCTTTTACTTCCTGCTAGTGATGTAAAGGTATACGATCCATCTGGGGACTTCACACTCCCCACCGTCTCAAAGAAGAGGAAGATTGAAGAAGTGGAGGAGGGTGAGGAGGAAGAGAAGCCCGTGGAGACTAAAGCCAAGAAAGTAAAGAGGGACGCCCCCACAGAAGGTACACATCCATAAAGCATAACGCGGACTTGACTGGTTTTGCAGGCTCATGTTAAATGCAGATAACAATTAAATAAATATTAATTACAGAAGCAGCAGAAACAGAGACACCAAAGAAGAAGAAGAAAAAGGATAAGAAGCGAACGGAGGAGGAAACCAAGCCAGAAGAGGAGGAGACAGCCGTCAGCCCAGCAGAGGAGGTGAGACGGGTGGAAAGATAAATTCATCTCTGGTTGATGGTGCATTTAATTCTGAGTCATTTATATGCTGACGTAGGATCGTCCTTTAAGTTCAGCTTATCTAGGGACTAGATTTTACATTGAAGCACTTTTTTTAACGCTTGTATGATGTTTCAAAATGTTACTCCTTATGCTTTATAGGCGACGAAAAAGAAAAAGAAAGACAAGAAGCGAGCAGCTGAAGAGGAGCCAAAAGAAGAGACGGAAGAGGCTGCAGTCAGTCCAGCAGAAGAGGTGAAGACCATGATGCCAAATGCAATTGTATTATATTTTGATTTGTTTTATAAATCCTAAAACTTTTTTTTTTTTCTTTTGCAGACAACAGAAAAGAAGAAGAAAAAGAAGAAAAAGGTTAAAGAAGAGGATGATTAGATTAATTGGACTCTTTCTCCATGAACTTTTGTATATAAATGACATTTTTATAGTTTTCGGACATCATATGATGGTCACATCACCTTTTTTGAGGTCTGGCCCAGCTCACAATGAACAGTTCCAGTGGACTGTTGTTATTTCTTTAAAAAATTGTTTTAATTATAGGACATTTTCTCTCCATATTGCTTGATTGCAAGAGAAAAGTCCATAAGAGATACAGTGGTCAACATTTGAAGTGGATCAAAAAAGTTCAAAGTTGTCCTAAGACAAGATTTTAGTTTTAAGACAACTTTGAAAGGTTTTGATCCACTTCAAATGTTGACTACTATATATATATAATTTGATACTCCTCATGTGTGTTGAGTTGTACTGGATCATACAGTTTAGTTAGTCTTTTGTAAGTGAATGTTTTTAGTTTTAAGTGAGTATGGTTTCACATCATAAAAGAAATATCTGAGAGGAGTACTTTTGTGACGTAAAACTGGGTCATTTGTGTCTCAGGATTATTAAATACTGTATGTTTCTAGCATGTGGGCTCATTGACTTTTGTTTTGTGCTTTTTTTTTTTTTTTTTTTTCATGGTTAGGACATTATATAAACTGTAACACTGATTTGTAGTTTAGAAAGATATTGGCTATTAAATGTCAGCCACAGGGCTGCTTGCCCAAATCTGTTTTTATTTAAAAATTACATTCAACTCCAAAGTGCTTCATTCCAGATGATCTCAATCCCAAAGAGGAAATAAGATGCACTTACAAATTTAGTGGAGGATCTGGACCATGAGGATGTTTAGCCAAATCTTAGGATGGAGGACTGTGTGTGTGTGTGTGTGTCTGTGTGTGTGTTTTACATTCCTCTGTGGTTCCTCCTCTATCCTTGTTCCAGAAAGATTAAGCCAAGTCAAGAAACTTTGCCAAAATACAGCATAAATTTAGCCAGCCATCAGCATGTACTAGGTCTAATGAGCTGGAGATAGAGCAGCTATTTTGATTATCTCTCGAACATGAGAGGAAGTGACAGAATCTGGATATCACTGGGCCTCTGAGCCAAGATACAGTAAATCACAGGTCTTAAGGAGAAAACGGCTTGTTTTTAATATTTGTAGGCAAAAAGGCATAGAACTTTATTATCAGTTTGCACTCAAGCGTGAAATGCAAAATGTTTACACCCAGTGTTGGGGGTAACGCTTTACAAGTAACGCAACTTGCGTAGTAATACTTTTTTCAAGTAATTAGTAAAGTAACACATTACTTTTGAATTTCTAAGAAAATATCTGAGTTACTTTTTTCCCCATTTATTGATTGACAAGTCTCCTGTCGGGAAATTGTGAGTAAACATGATGTTACTGTATTCTAGACTAAATGAGAACATGCATTAATTCATCTCACTCACAAAAAACAGATTCAGTATTCTTCAAAATGAATAAAAACAGTGAAATGCAAACTCAGAATATGACGCAACCCTGCAATAATTAAATATGTTTAATAAAACAAATATCTTTTATGTATTTAATCCAATTTTATTAACCAGTGTCTGTGCTGCTGACCTTCAATGATGCAATTCAACCATAGTAATAAGCAAAAATTACTTTAGATAAACTAACATTTGTGCTTCATTTTTTTAATAGCTGAAGAGTGATCTCCCGCATGAACGTGCTTTTCTTTCAGCCTGAGGTGAATTAATTTCACTTTTGGTGTAAAAGGGCTTTTACATTACAATTGTTTTATATTAAAAACAAAGAAGCAAGCCCTGCCCAGATTTAAAAGTGTCGCAAAAGTAATATAACACATTACTTTCTATAAAAGTAACTAAGTAACATAATTAGTTACCTTTTCAGGGAGTAACGCAAAATTGTAATGCATTACTTTTAAAAGCAACTTTCCCCAACACTGTTTACACCACATTCAGTTCATTTTCACCAGCAAATGCAATGGATTATCCAGTTTTTACCCAAACATACAAAATGTTTTAGAACTTGGCATAACTACGAAATAACTAGTTATTAAGAACTAATATTGATTTTTATTATTAATTATTATTTTTTTTAATTTAATTAAGTTAATCAGAGTTGTCCAAGAATGTGTATTGTTTTGGTTTTAGGACAACTTTGATGAAAGGTTTTGATCGGCTTCAAATGCTGACTAATATATATATATTTGAATGTTTGTTTTTTATTATTTTTAATCTTTTTTAATCATTTTGAAGCCCCCATTACACCCATCTGAGAACCACTAATTTATAAGGTTCTTAACTTCTTGATGTTTCATTATGAATCACTATAAATAAGATTTTAGACATGGATGGATACCTTATTCGGAAAGCACATGACCTGTACTACGGAACCCCTAAAAAGAGTAAATAATAAATGGGAGGAAAAAATACATTTCAGTGCTTTTTCTCACTGAATGCGCTGGCTTATTACTTTCACTTTCGAGATTCGTGATCACACATATACTTTGTGTTTTCACGATACGCATCGCCAAGAAACCGAACGAAACTCGCATATTTTGATGATTATTGCTACTGGGCCAACTATTGTCATGTTTTGGGCTGTACTAATGTACAGGGAAAACATTTGGAGTACTATAGACTGCCAAAAGTTACAAATAAATCAAGGAAAAGACTGCATAAAACTGAGGAACAAATGGCGTTTGTGGTTGCCCAGACTGAACCAGAATTTCCAGGGCAAGAGTCTTGACAACATTCGTGTTTGTTTTTATCATTTCCGGTCAGGTAAGTGAAATATTATGCTAATATCTTAATTAATACTGCTTGTAAGTATCTTTACCACTTACTAACTTTAGTTTGTCAAAATATTGCGCCCTTTCCTGTGTACTAAGTCCTTTTTTATATGATTTAGCAGCTTCCACGCGTTTTTTCCATGGTTTAGACAGCATAAATTATATTCATAAGTATATATTCAGTAGTATATACAGAATAATATATTCAGTAGCATGGGCGTAAATTTCATTTAACAGTAGGGGGGGACAATAAATCTAAAATTTCTCATGAGCAATTTTTGAAGGGGACACAAATAATACAGTCAAATTGTACTTATTAAGACATGTCCCCACAGTGAAAAACTTTGCTTCTATCATTATTATTGTAGCATGGAGGCTGCGCCATTATGGTTATTTTCAAAGTTTTTTTCAGGTTCAATGACAAAGCAGATTTTTCTTCAAAACTATTTATTGCATTGTTTGTTATGTTGTTTACAGTCAAGCCATCAGAACAGAAT
>JAHKKF010529763.1:0-25339 GCA_019740295.1 Labeo calbasu | reverse complement strand
TTGGCACCTTGTCAAAATTGTAAGAAATAATTGCTTTTCAAGCATGTGATGCTCCTGTAATTTGTATTTAGACACACCTGTGGCAAGTAACAGGTGTATAATATAGTATTCACACTTGCAACCAGTTAAAACGGAGAAAAGTTGACTCAACCTTTGTGTTGTCACACTGAGCATGGAGAAAAGAAAGAAGTGTAAAGAGTTGTCTGTGGATTTGAGAGAAAAAAATGAAAAAACATGGACAATCTCAAGGCTACAAGTCCATCTCCAGAGATCTTAATGTTCCTGTGTCAGCTGTGCACAATAGCTAACCTCCCTGGACGTGGACGGAAGAGCAAAATTAATAAAAAATTACAATGAAGAATTGTTCGAATGGCGGAGTAAAAACCCCGACTTCCAAACAAATTCAAGCTGATCTGCAGACACAGGGTACAACAGTGTCAGCTCGCACTATCTCTCGAAAAAGGGATGCTATGGTAGGAGACCCAGGAGGACACCACTGCTGACACAAAGGCATTAAAAAAGCAAGACTGGAATTTGCCAAAACTTATGTGACAAAACCACAATCCTTCTGGGAGAACAAACTGTGGACAGATGAGACAAAATTAGAGCTTTTTGGTAAAGGACATCATGGCACTGTTTACAGAAAAAGAAATGAGGCCTTCATAGAAAAGATCACAGTCCCTACAGTCAAACATGGTGGAGGTTCAAAGACGTTTTGGGGTTGCTTTGCTGCTTCTGGGACTGGATGCCTTGACTGTGTGAACGGTATCATGAACTCTGATGATTCCCAAAGAATTTTGGGGCACAATGTAGTGGCCAGTGTCAGGAAGCTGCTTCTCCACCAGAGGTCATGGGTCTTCCAGCAGGACAATGACCCGAAACACACTTCAAAAAGCACTCAGAGTTCTGAAATGGCCAGCAATGAGTCCAGATCTGAATCCCATAGAACACCTGTGGAGAGATCTCAAAACAGTTGGGAGAAGGCATCCTTCAAATCTGAATGACCTGGAGCAGTTTGCAAAAGAAAAGTGGTCCAAAATTCCAGTAGAGAGGCGTAAGAAACTCATTCATGGTTACAGGAAGTGATTGATTTCAGTCATTTTTCTTCCAAAGGGGGTGCTACCAAATATTACGTTAAGCGTGCCAATAATTTTGTCCAGTGCATTTTTTGGGTTCTGAGTGGAATTGTATCAGATTTGACGTTTCTTCTCTGTTTTTTTTTTGTGTTATTCCAATCCAAAACAACAACAAAAACATGTGAGTACCAAAACATTTGCATCTGCAACAATTTTCCGAGAGAAGGGTTGCATTTTCTGACAGAATTGCAAGGGTGCCGATATTTTTGGCCATGACTGTATTAGAAGACTCTCTGTATTCATTTTCAGTGACAGTAGTTGCTGATAGTGACTCAATATTGACAGTTTTAATGTATAAAGAACTGTAGTAGTTGTATCTATGGTATTTTTGTGGAAACTATGGTTACCATGGTGAATTTTTGTAAGCGTAGGCTGTACTTGGCTATATGCTGAAACTCAAAAATTGTCATATGTACTACATAAAGAGAAAACAAAGCAGCAAACATGTATACTTTGTATTCAATAATACAGTTCTACGGTTTCGGATGCTCTCTACGAAGAGATTGCAAACACATACACACACACACACACGAGCAGAGGCTGCAGGGTACTTTAATATAAAAGGCCTCCACTATTAATACTCACTTAGGTCTTTCAAAGCCATTTTTGTCCTGAAATTGGAATATTTATTTTGTGTTGGTGCTCCATTCTGACTGATGTGCTCAACATGACATGCTGCAGGTTTGAGTTTATGGATATGAAGTGTTAATACATCCCCCGCTGGATAAGTCATTTTGACTCATTCTTGCATGCACACGCGTGTCGGAAAGAGTGAATCTACGTGCCTCAAAGAGAGAGAGTGAGAGAGAGAAAGAGAGAGAGCGATTGACTCGGCACACCGCCTGCCCTCACACAACAATTACCGCAGTCAAGGCCCACTGCAAAGATAAATTAATGCCTCCTCACAAGACAAAAGATTTTCTGTTCACTAAAATACAGAAACTATCATGTAGCGCTGCGTGTTTAGAGCATGTTTGCCATTGAAACTGGCTTTTGGAATTAAAGTAAACACCTTGTTTAACCCGAGAAGCTCAGGTGAGACTAAATAAAAAGCTGTTCTTGTGCCTCTTCCGAGGAGGAAGCGTGGTGGTCCTGACTCAGTCTATACACTTGGTGCGACAAGATGTGATCAAAGGAAAATAAAAACATTTTTAATAATTCAGTGTGTGTCTAGGGGTATATTTATATGTAAAGATATAATAACTGAAAATTAATGTATATATAAATCAATAAATTATATATCAATTTATATTTTTATTACATATTTTGTTTGTGTTTATATTTAATAAATATAGAAAAAATGTAATTAAAATGAATAATAAAAATGTAAATAAATCAACTAAATAATAACCTATGCGGTTTTGTATAGTTAAAAAACAAAATTACATAATTAGTTAATAAAGTGTGCTATTTGTTTGTTTATATAAAAACTGTGTACACACACACATATGCAGATATGTAAATATATGTGTTTGCATATACATACACATATATATATATACACACACACACACACACATATTTTCCATAATTATATGGAAAATAAAATTGCTTTTAACAATTTAGTGGTTTTTCATATATGTGTCCTGTACATTTATAAATAAAGATATAATAACTGAAAATGTATGTATATAAATAAAAAAAGCATTTAAGTAAATCACAAATTAAATATCAATTTATATTTTTATAATGTATTTAGTTTGTATACAGTAAATATATAATACAAAAAATAAATAAAGAACAATTAAAAATAAAATAAATAATGAACAATTAAAATAAAATCACAAATTAAGTCAATTTTTTTTATAATGTATTTTGTTTGTTTTTATATAATAATTATATAAAAATACAATTAAAATGAATAACTAAAATTAAAATAAATAAATAATTAACAATAAAATAAATCACAAATTAAATGTCAATTTATATTTTTATAATGTATATTGTTTGTGTTTTTATATAATAAATATATAATAAATACAATTAATATATATATATATATATATATATATAGAAATAACTAAATAATAAACAATGATATTTTATGCAGAAATATTTTCCAGTTTTGTATAGATAAAAACAAAAGTACATAATTTATTGTTTATAACATGTGCATATTTTATTTATTTATATAAACACACATATAAGAAATAATGAACAATAAAGTAAATCNATGTCAATTTATATTTTTATAATGTATATTGTTTGTGTTTTTATATAATAAATATATAATAAATACAATTAATATATATATATATATATATATATATATATATAGAAATAACTAAATAATAAACAATGATATTTTATGCAGAAATATTTTCCAGTTTTGTATAGTTAAAAACAAAAGTACATAATTTATTGTTTATAACATGTGCATATTTTATTTATTTATATAAACACACATATAAGAAATAATGAACAATAAAGTAAATCACAAATTAAATATCAATTTATATTTTTATAATGTATTTTATTTGTGTTTTTATATAATAAATATTTAATAAATACACTGAAAACAAATAATTAAAATTAAAATAAATAGTGAAAAACAAAAATAGAAATAATAAAATACAATATATATAAAATATATAAACAAATAAATAATAAAACAACTAAATTATAAAAAAAGCATAAATATTTTCCAGTTTTGTATAAAAAACAAAAGTAATAATTTATTGTTTATAAAGTGTGCATATTTACTTACATAAACACGTGCATATATATATATATATATATATATATATATATATATATATATATATATAAACATTTACACACACACACATTTCTGTTCATATATATACACAAGCACACACATCAGAAACAGTCCTTTTCCTTCATATGTGCGGTATTTTTTTTTCCTGCACGATTTTGCTTGTTATTCTGTGCTTGTGACCAGGATATAATGTGTCATATTCAATTTATGCAGCTTTCTCTTTTGTCTATTATTATATCTATTATTGTTATTATTGCAACTAACTATCTCTCTACTATATTTTTTCTAAATGTGTGTATATATAGGGCTCTTCCTCTTATAGCAGCCTGAAACAGTTATATAACGCGAAAGGTGAGGACGACTTTGATGTGTCGAGTTGGCAAGGGAGCGTCGAGTTAAGACGTTAAGATACGTCGAGTAGTTCACACTACACGGAGCACAGATTCAATTTAACACTTCCTCCGCGTCACCAGAAAGCACGCGCGAGGCGTTTCGAGCCGCAGACTCCCAAACAGAGGCCGACACTTCCTCTCCAGCCTGCAGTCTATCTTATCTATCTTCTCATCTGTATCATCCTCGTCTGACTGGAACAAAGACAAGCGGCATCGCTGAAGTGGCACTGACAGCTTTGCAGGGAAAGAGTGAGGCTGCTCTGTGGGGAGAACTGGGAAAGTGTGCAGCCTGTGGCGGAAGGGAGACGCCAGCGTATCTTTCATGCCGCCCTCAGCCTTTAGCTCCGGGCTCCCACTCAGAATCACACACGCTCATGTCACCCTAAGGCAGCAGTCTCAAACACTTAGACTCAAACCCAGAGGTGTTTATGGAACTCTACTGCTCAGCCCAGTGTCTCGCTCATTCAATCCCAGCGACTGGCAGTCTGACTGCTGGTTCGGTTGCTGAGGTCTAATTATGTGTAGACACACTGATATGTTATATGTAGCGCTCACACATACATAGCCACAAATAGACAAACACATAAGGCGCACATGTTCCTGGGGCTAGTGAGCTGTCGTGCTGCATACTGCCTACATAGGCAGCTGACTTCTAAGACAGCATCCTAACTGACTAATTGGGAACGCTCTAAATAGGAAGTGCTACACGAATAGCATGCCTCCTAACCGTTTCACTAGAGTTTTCCATTAGCTTTAGCATTAGCGCAAAGTGTAGAGCCATGGCGCTAGCAATGCCAAGGTCATGGGTTTGATCCCAAAGGAATGAGTGGAGTGATACTATATACCTTATATACCTTATATACCTTACTTACTAAATAAATCTCAATAAGCATGTTGCTAAGCTAACCAAAAATAAGAATACTGGGTAAAACAATTCTTTTTTGTATAACTATATTTTTTACACGAATACTGAGTAAAATAATCTATTAAATATTAAAGGAGAACTCCACTTTCAGAACAACAATTCACAAATAATTTACTCACCCCCTTGTCATCCAAGATGTTCATGTCTTTTTGTCTTCAGTCGTGAAGTCTTTTGAGGAAAGCATTTCATGTTTTCCGATTTTGAACTTCCAAAATATAGTTTAAATGCGGCTTCAAAGGGCTCTAAATGATCCCAGCCGAGGAAGAAGGGTCTTATTTAGTCTTTTATTTTTGGAAAACAGAATTTTTTATACTTTTTAAGCACAAAAGCTTGTGTAGCACAGGCTCTGGGATGCGCGTTCACGACATTACATACTATTGAATCATGTCGAAAGGTCACGCGGAACGTAGGCAGAACTACAGACCCAGTGTTTACAAAGCGAACGCGCAAAGACTAAGAAAGTGCAGGTAAGTTTGTAAACGCTTTTTACAAACAAAAAGGTACAACGATGTCCTCCTCTCAAGTTGTAGGAGAAAATAAGATAAGAGATTTTTGCCATACTCAGTACACAGACGATGAACTTACACGTGATTCGTAGTAGTCATAGAAAGTTCGGATCATTTTACCGACTCAGACCAGCAAAATGAACAAATCTTTTTTCGAGTCATTTTGTTCATTTTAGCAAAATATAATTAAAATGTTACCTTAACACATCTACTGCTTACACAAACGTTGATCACGCTACAAACAAGACAACTATAATGCTATAAGAAACAGAAAAGGTTAATTCATTGTTTACCTGGGTCTTTAGTCTATAAATAGCTCACCTAACCTCTTTTCTGACAAGTTTTCGGGTTCGAGACGTTCGTTCATCACGTGACAGCCCCATAAGATGAACGAACAACTCAAAAAACCAGAAGACTCAAAACAGGTGAACTAATTCCAGTACAGAACCTAACAGGATGTTGGACATGCGCGACTGAACGAATCACTCCCAGAGACGACTTGTTCTTCCTGAGTCACATTAAAGATTTGTTCAAAATGAAAGAATCGTTCAAGAACGACCCATTACTAATTCGTAGCATCGTAGATGTGCATCCCAGAGCCTGTGCTACATGAGCTTTTGTGCTTAAAAAGTATACAATTTTTTGAAAGAAATGACAGACCGTTTTGCTAGATAAGACCCTTCTTTCTCGGCTGGGATTGTTTAGAGCCCTTTGAAGCTGTATTTAAACTACATTTTGGAAGTTCAAAATCAGGGCACCAATCAAGTCCATTATATGGAGAAAAATCCTGAATTTTTTTCCTCAAAAACCACAATTTCTTTACGACTGAAGACAGAAAGACATGAACATCTTGGATGACAAGAGGGTGAGTAAATTATTTGAAAATTGTTGTTCTGGAAGTGGACTTCTCCTTTAATAAGTCTTAAATAATGTTTTAGTAGAAGTGTTCTGCAAGTCACTTAGAACATGAATGTCAATTAGCATGCTGCTAAGCTAATTGTGTACTTGAATACCGGGTAAAACAATCACTTTTTTGTATAACTATATTTTTTAATGAATACTGAGTAAAAAACATTTAAAATAAAACATGTAAACATTTAAAATAATAAGTGTTAAATACATTTAAGTAATGTGTTCTCCAAGTCACTTAGTATATAAATGCCAATTAGCATGCTGCTAAGCTAACCGTGCACATGAATAGTGGATAAAACAATCCCTTTTTGGTATAACTATATTTATTTAAATGAATACTGAGTAAAATAACCCCTTAAAACATAATAAGAGTTAAATAATTAGTTTAAGCAGAAGTGTGCTGCAGTTCACTTAGTAAATGAGTGTCAATTAGCATGTTGCTAAGCTAACTGAGCACACGAATACTGGGCATAACACTCAATTTTTTGTATAACTATATTTTTTAAATTAATACTGAGTAAATTAATCTATTAAATAATAATAAGTGTTAAATAATAAGTTTTAGTAGAAGTGTTCTGCAAGTCACTTTGTAAATAAATGGAAATTAGCATGTTGCTAAGCTAACCGTGAACATGACTACTGGGTAAAACAACCCTTTTTTTGTATAACAATATTTTTTAAATAAATACTGAGTAAAATAATCCATTAAATCATTATAAGTGTTAAATAATAAGTTGAAGTATTCTGCAAGTCACTTAGTATATAGCTATAATAATAATAATAGCTATTACTATTAGCATGTTGCTAATACTGTTAACAAATTATTAATTTTTTAATTTATTATTAATTAATTAAAACAGAGCCTAAATGAAATAAAATAAAAAATATTAGATGGATAAACTTTAACATATAAAAACTTGAAAAAAAAGTTGACTAATTGAAATAATAAGATTGTTTAAGTACTAAAAGTAAACACTTGAACAAGTAAATACAGTAAACTAAACTGAATTACAAATCTGACAATATTGAAACCACATAAAAAATTACTAAAACTAAAACTAAAGTGAAAGCATAAAACCTAAAAAATATAAAACTAAAAACTATTTTTAAATATTAATAACACTGATAGTATATAAGTACTACTAAAGTAACACTGATATAATTAGAATGCATTCTGTATTGTCTTGTCTTTGAAGGGTACATACAATTTGGTCAAAATGAGGTATCCGAAGCAGATCACTAGGTTGTATATACAAATATGGGACCACATAAATTCTAAAATACACACAGAAACGCACACATATATATTTACAGAAACAAGTGCGCACACACCCACCCACTCACAGACAGCCACCGTAGAAGAGCGGATTTCACAGCCAGGCAGCAGATGCTGCCGCACATGTGTCAATGTGCAGAAATGTCAGATATTAAAATCTTGTGACTCTCAGGGGGATCGGAGGGTTTAATTTTGTCACCGTTTCATTATGACTGTGAGATTGTAATTGTTGTGGTTTACCTGACATGAGTTTGGTGGCATATGTGTGTATTTGTGTGTTTTCTTGTTCGCACAATCACAGCTATGAAACGGGGGGGGGAGGCGATGATGGCAGGCGGGCGGCGGAGGAGGAGGAGTGGTGGGGGGGGGATCACTGGGTACAGGGTTCAGACGGATCAGCGCGCCCGTGCCGGGGTTTGAGTCGGCAGCGGGCAGATGGACCGCTGACACTGGCACAAGGAGAAAGNATTTGTGTGTTTTCTTGTTCGCACAATCACAGCTGTGAAACGGGGGGGGGAGGCGATGATGGCAGGCGGGCGGCGGAGGAGGAGGAGTGGTGGGGGGGAGATCACTGGGTACAGGGTTCAGACGGATCAGCGCGCCCGTGCCGGGGTTTGAGTCGGCAGCGGGCAGATGGACCGCTGACACTGGCACAAGGAGAAAGTATAAAGTCGAGTAGACAGGAGGAAAAAACGAGGGAGTCAAAAAATACATCATCATCATCCTCGCTGACACTCTGTTGGTCTTGACCTTAACAGGCTGGAGTGTTGTCAGACGCAGGCAGCAAGGCCTGATGGGAGAGTCAGGCATGTCTGCGGGCGCAGGGCTTCATTCGTCTGTAGGGGTTGCGCTGCATCTAAACATGCCTCGGCTCATGCACAAATAACAATCCAACCACAGCCAGAGCCATTAGTAAATATTTTAGAAGACTATGATCACATTGTCTTCACATTCACTGAGATTTACACAATTTCAGTGAACATTTTCTGACACTTTCTAATGCTGTAATTTTATAAAGCTACAAGAATATGTTTTGTGTTTTTACTACTTTTTGTAGTTTCATTGCTGTCTATGGAGGGTCAGAGAACTCTCCAATTTCAACAAAAATATCTTAATTTGTGTTCCAAAGATGATCGAAGGTCAAAAAGGTCAAATATTTTTGCTCCACACAGTAAAACAAAGGCAACCTAAAAAACGATACATCATACATACATACATATCTTTCCTTTTATGTTTTGACGGATAAAATAAATAGAAAGAAAAGAACATTTAAAAGTTTTGGGGTCTGTAAGATATTTCAGTGTTTTTAAAAGAATTCTCCTATGCTGACCAATGCTGCATTTTTGATTAACAACACTGTATAAATGGAAATATTATTTTAATTTAAAATAACTGTTTTCTATTTTAACACATTTTAAAACACAATTTATTCCTGTGGTGGCAAAGATTAATTTTTCAGCAGCATTACTCCAGTCTTCAGTGTCACATGATCCTTCAGAAATCATGCTGATTTAATGCTCAAAAAAAAATCTTAGAATTATCAATGTTGAAAACAGTTGTGCTGCTTAATGTTTTTGTGAAAAACATGATACATTCTTCTGGATTTTGATTAATGGGTCATTTTACAGTAACGTCAACTTTTGGCATTGGCAAGATGTCTTAAAATGTATTTCTTTTTCTAACATTTAAACTTAGACTACATTATTAGATTTACTTTTGACTTTATGAACACATATAAATGACAGCTTAATTATTCTTTTCTGCAATTATTTAAACACCACATGTACCATTTTTTGTCACCGGTATTACCTTCTTTGGCAATATTAAAGGTTTTTATGAAATATTATTTCTAGACTTTTTTTCAGCACATGTCATCAGAGTTACAGAAAAATATTGAAAATGCAAGAAATAAGGAGATCATGTTTTATTTATTTAATGTCACAGAAAATAAACTGATCTTCATTGTTGTTACCCATAAGGTAACACCAGTGACAATTTTCATGAAAAATGCATTTTACAAAATGGCTGCTGCAAGGTATCAAACCACATGTTGTCAATCAAGGTATACTCACTAAATTAAGTAATTTTATTAATTTTATCCATTTGTATTCTACTTTTTTTTTTTTTTTACAATTCCCTAACAATAAAATAGGTCACACCAGTGACTTCAACTAAAAGCTTCATATGAAATCATGAGATACATGAGAACATTTCTGATAGCTGAAAAGAGACAGTAAACTTTTTTCATAGTTCTTTTTTGAAAGGAAGTCAAGTGACACCATCAGTGTGATTTTTATTTCAAAATAAATTATTTTTGTTAAACACCAGTGACACTCCAGGGGACCACTAATTTCATTATACATTTCATAATATGTTTTCAGCATTTAGTTTTTTTGTGCCATTATAAATATAATATTGTATTTTAAATGGTAGAAAAACCTGCTTTGAACTCAAAATAAAGCACTTTCCCTTTGGACATGACTGTGTGGACGAGCGGTTTTGTGGTGCTTCGAATTCTACATAATTAATTTAAACACAAATATTGCTCAAAATGGCTCAAGAAGGTGTAATTGTTCAAATACCATATTGTTTCATTTTGAAACATAAAGAAATTGTAACCCTAAAGTGTTTTTCAAGTGTAATATTTCTGTAAAGGCTAGGGACAGAAAAATTGACATTTTCATAAAATGACCCTAATATAAAAAACTATTTCAAATAGATGTTTTGTACCAATGTAAAAGTCCTTATTGTCACTTTTGATTCATTTAATTCATCCTTGCTAAATAAAAATATTAATCACTTAAACATCAATCCTACTGACCGCACACTTTTAAACGCTATTCAGACATTTTGCATCAGTGTCATTAAATCTGGTGCGACGTGCCTCCACATATCGAGTTTGAATAGTGTGTGAGTGTAAATGAGATTTGAGAGCTACAGCAGATGGAAACATTTTTAGAGAATTACAACAATTTGGCTTCAGAAGAATATACGAGTCATATGGACCGCTTTTATGGACACTGACAGCGTCTGGTCACTATATGCTTTTGTTGTATAAACGCTGTTCAGAATATCTCATTTTGTTTTCCATGGAAGAAAGCTAGCTGTTCAGAATGACGTGAGTGAGCAAATGATGACCATTTTCAATTTTTGAATCAACTGTCCGTTTATGCTAACAACTACACAGTTGCGAAACCTATATTTTGAACACATTCTCAATCGATTTGTACACTGTACAATATGGACATGGAATAAACAACATGTAACAGCCTCCGATGCTGTGATCTCACATGGCAAACACAGGATTTCCCAATCTTGCATCTTATTGAGTCACCCAACAACAAGTGTAGTGTGTACTCGTTCCTCAGATGACACCAGGACGCCGAAATCCCAAAGGAGACGGGTCGAGCTCTGATCTACACCAAAACTCTTCTGATCAGGCCAAAATACAGACCTTCCAATCCTTTGCTGGGCATCTTAATTTCACTCCCATACTCATATCACACATTACTTTGAGCCATTCTATCTGGGTCATATTTTACACTTCCTTCATTTGGATGATCATTTAACGATTCTGCTTTTCATTTCTCTGCCCTACCCTGCATCTCACAGAAGTCCCTGAAGAAGAGGGAAACCATTAAAGGTGTATTATAAAAATATTATTGACCTTTGAGAAGCGACACTAGACCAGCCTCAGACTGCTTTTTAAGACTTGATGCCTATTCCTTAGATTATCAACATATGCCAGTCTTAATAAATGTTCTGTCACTTTATTAAAAAATTTAAGTACAACAGTATAATTTTACGAGCCCATAAAGGTGGAGGTAGCTCGTAGTAATTTTTTCATGCACAGTGAACTTTTGAAGCACTCTGCAATAGGTTACGTAATTAATTTCTGCTTAGAGTGAACTACTGACCATATATTTTAGCTTTTTACCCGCACTCTTTGTAGTACAACCTTTTGTCAGACCTTTCCTTCGTCTTCTGAGCGTCAGTCTGTGGCTGTGTAACTTTACTTGGCTATACTTTGGAGAAAATTTATTTTCCAGAGGTTAGACAGTGGTGGAGAAGCTGAGAACCAGTATTTCCAAGCTGATGTGGTTATACTACAGTCAAACTATTTTTGAATAACCAGTCTGCATCACTACAAGCTACTAACAAACACTAGCTAGCTACACTGATGCTATATGTAGAATGGAAACACGTTTTTAAATATACAACACACAGCTTTTGAAAAGTTGGGGGTGAGTTTTGCATCATGATACTCTTGTGAACGTAAGTCGAAGACTGACACGGAAGAGAAGAAATTGTTGAATAAAGTTATTTTTGTTTTCTTTGCGCACAAAACGTATTCTCGTAGCTTCATAACATTACAGTTGAATCACATGGACCATTTTAACAATGTTCTTACTACCTTTATGGGCCTTAAACATGGTAGTTGTGTTGCTGTCTATGCAGGGTCAGAAAGTTCTCAGATTTCATCAAAAATATCTTAATTTGTGCTCCGAAGATGAACAAGGTGTGACAGTTTTGGAATGACATTAGAGTAATTAATGACAGCAATTTCCTTTTTCGATGATCCCTTTAAAATGCCATGGAGAGACTGAAGTGAATCAGTGACTCATTTGACCTGATTCATTTTACATCTGAATTTACTAAAATATTTCCCAGTGTTTTGTGTGTGTGAGAGAAGACTTGTCTGAGTGTACACTACCAGTCAAAAGTTTTTGAAAAAGCAAGATTTTTTATGTTTTTTAAAGAATCTATGTGATCTAAAATACAGCAAAAGCAGTAATATTGTGAAACATTTTCACTATTTAAAATAACTGCTTTCAACTTGTATATATATTTAACACTAGAACTACTGGAATTTTATAACAACTACAATGGCTATAGTGGTCAGTATGACTGTTTATACAAGACTGAACTGAGTGCTATGTCATATGTACATTAGAAGCATCTGTTGATGCTTTAAAATAAAGCTCTGAATGTCTGTCGTCATATTTTATGAAGTCATCACCCTAAAAATACGATCGTTTTAATATAGACTATAATTGTGTAAAAGCTACTAGGCCACTCCCGAATGAATAACAGCAGTTGTCGAACTGAAGGCATCCAGTTTGCTTTTTTTTAACAAATGGGAATTTTACCTTAGCAATAGAATATAAAAACAACTAGAACAAAAGTTTCTAGGTAACAGAGACCTGCATTTTCAATCGCGGAAAAAGTCGCAAAAGTTGAAATTATACGTCATCTGTAATGCAACGGCTTTGGCTATTCAAGGTAGAAATACTAAGAACTCTTCTGTATTTTGTCATTTTAATAAAATAATGTTAGTATAAAATATAAACACATTTAAGAAAAGTCAAGGAATTATAGTTATGTGGGTTTTATTTCTACAAAGTTATTCCATCGCAAAAGTGCAAAGTTATTACAATAAAAACGGTCAAAATTACTGCCTTGGTAGTTTTAGTGTTAAAATGTAATTTATTCCTGTGATCAAAGCTACATTTTCAGCATCATTACTCCAGTTTTCAGTGTCACATAATCCTCAGAAATCATTCTAATATTCTGATTTGCTATTTAAGAAAAATTTTTATTATTATTATTATCAATATTTAAAACAGTTGAGTACATTTTTTCAGGATTCTTTGGTGAATAGAAAGATCCAAAGATCAGCATTTATCTGAAAAAAAAAAAAAAAAAAATCAAAAGCTTGGAGTCAATATAATAATAATTATAGAAATTATGTATAGAAATTAATGATGTGATGATAAAGACATTTATAATGTTACAAAAGATTTCTATTTCAGACAAATGCTGTTCTTCAGAACTTTCTATTCATTAAAGAAAACTGAAAAAAAATCTGCTCAGCTGTTTTATATAATAATAATAATAATAATAATAAATGTTTTTTGAGCAGCAAATCAGAATATTAGAATGATTTCTCAAGGATCATGTGACTGGAGTAATGATGCTAAAAATTCTGCTTTAGAATCACAAGAATAAATTAAATTTTATACTATATTCAAACAGAAAACAGTTATTTTAAATAGTAAAGAATATTTTAAAATTGGACTGTTTTTGCTGTACTCTGGATCAAATAAATGCAGACTTGGTGAGCGTAAGAGACTTATTTAAAAACATTAAAAATCTTACTGTTCAAAAACTTTTGACTGGTAGTGTATTTGATAGTTGCCTCAGTCGACACGACTTTAAAGTTGCACCTGTGATACAATGTGACAAAAACAGCCACGTTGCATTTCGTCACACTACACCATGTCTTACTAGAAAATGTAGCTTGTTACTAGAAAAGCTTCACTGGAAACAGCCAAACTACTGTCACACTACAAAAAAAAATAAAAAATAGTCAAGTTAGTATAGTCACAACTTTTAATTTAATTTAGTTACTCCCCAAACAATCACAGCTAAACACTAATCAAAACCAACCCCCGAGCCATTTTGTTTTCCCTGTATGCCAAAAAATTATTTAATTTGCAAATATTATGTGTTAAGTGATTGCTATGAATCTTATTCATTAGAACGTCTGATCATCCCAACAAAAGCTGCCTGTAATGGCACGAATCAAATACCCTCAGGTGTTAAAACATGCTCTCAAAGCTTGTAATCTTGTTAAAAATCTCATAAACAAAGGTTGGTACAAGATCCAGCACAAATGTAATTTTTGTTAAATTCTATTTTTTTTAAGCATTAGACATGTTTTTCGATTTACAAAAAAATAATTTAACTTAATTTTTAAAATGTAATTTAACTGTTAAAATGCAATCCAGAAACTGAATTGGAATTTTGGATTTACAAAAGTATATTTCATAAGGCTCTACACTCTTTTACTAGTAAAGGGCTACAGGAGGAATGTTCCTTGTAAATCACTTTGGACAACAAGCATCTGCTAAATGACAAATAACCAAATGCACTGGCTTCATCTGTCCCTGCCCTGCTTCATCTAGCTCTGTAATGATGTTTCAGATCCTCCCTCTTTCTATCATCTCGTCTCCCCGCACACAATATGCTAAACACGGCCTTAAACAAACACATTTACCGTTCACGCTCCCCCATGTAGTTCAGCTGAGCATCTGTATCTAATCATTTGTCCACACGGAGCATAAACGAGAGAGACACAGCGGGGCGATCAAAGGCTGCGCACCACACGACAGTGTGAGATCAGGTCGATGTTTTTTTTTTTTTTACCAATAGGAGACGGGGAGCCCAGGGCGAGGTTGCTTTTATGCCCCCCTCTATAGTGCAAAAAAGTAAGTGAATATGAGAGAGTGAGAGAGAAAGAGAGAGAGAGGTAAGTGTGGTATGGGTTAGACCCTGTTCTCCATGGCAACGTGTGGAGAGAGATAGTAAGTGGACGCAAGAGAGGGTGTAATGAGAGGTCATCCACAGGCCAGAGACAGGCCACGGGGACAAGAGGATGAGGATTCCCCCTCCCCACCATGTCTCCCCGTCCTCCCCACGTTTTTCCGATACACTTTTTCTCCATCTCTTTGATCCCACTTCTAACGATTGGTGGGTATCTCTGCTTCTGATACTACTGGCTTTTCAACTTTTGTGTTGAATGGAAGGATGTATATCCTTTCTTTTTACCCCTAAAAAAATGACAAGACAGCTATCGACTTCTCAAATGAAATATTTAGGAGCCAAATTACTTTCTTAGTTGAAAAAGGACAAGATCTTATGCTTAGTCTCTTATGCTCAACAACACTGCATTTATTTGATTAAAAGTACAAAACATCAATACTTTGAAATATTATAACATTACAAAATAACAGTTTTCTATTTTAATATGTTTTAAAATGCAATTAAATCTTGTAATGGCACAGCTGAATTTTCAGCATCATTACTCCAGTCTTCAGTGTCACATGATCCTTTAGAAATTATTCTAATATGCTGATATGGTGCTTAATATTTTTTATTATCATTAATATTTAAAACACATGTGTTGCTTTTTATTTTTGTGGAAACAATTATATATTTTTCATAATACATGATTTGTTAATGAATGAATGAATAAATTAATTAATATTTATGTACACTACCAGTCAAAAGTTTTTGAACAGTAAGATTATTTGATCCCAAATACAGCAAAAACAGTAATATTGTGAAATATTTTAAAATAACTGCTTTCAAAATATATTTTACAATGTAATTTACTCCTGTGATCAAAGCTAAATTTTCAGCATCATTACTCCAATCTTCAGTGTCACATGATCCCTCAGAAATCATTCTAATATGCTGATTTGCTTTTCAAGAAACATTTATAACAATAATAATAATAATTATTATTATTATTATTATTACTATTATCAATATTTAAAACAGTTGAGTACATTTTTTTCAGAATTCTTTGATTTATAGAAAGATCAGCATTTATCAGTATTTAAGTTCAACATTTATCTGAAATAAAAAGCTTTTGTAACGTTATACACTACACCACTCAAAAGCTTGGAGTCAGTATAGATATTATAGAAATTAATACTTTTATTTAGCAAGGTTGCTTTAAATTATTAAAAGTGATGACAAAGACATTTATAATGTTACAAAAGATTTCTATTTCAGGTAAATGCTCAATACTCAGCTGTTTTCAACATAATATTAATAACAAATGTGTTTTGAGCAGCAAATCAGAATATCTGAATGATTTCTGAAGGATCATGTGACTGGAGTAAACAGTTACTAAAATATTTCAAAATTTTACAGTTTTTGCTGTATTTTGGAACAAATAAATGCAGGCTTGGTGGGCAAAAGAGACTTCTTTAAAATACATTAAAATCTTACTGTTCAAAAACTTTTGACTGGTAGTGTATGTATGTTCTGGATATTGTGGTTCCAACATGTTGCCCAAACAAAGTTTTACTTTAAAAGACCTCATACAATATTTTCGAAAAATAAATTTTAAAGAGAACATTGGATAAATCAATGTTCCCATTTTCCACAAGTTGGCATGATTTTTCAAAGTCTTCATGAAACATATTTTCATACTTTGGTTAAAATTCCTCAATGGTCGTGTAAAACAACACCCTTTTAACCTCGTCAAAACAGCTCTGTTTACAGCAACCTGTTTAAGGTGCATGTCTCTTTAAATGATAATGAGCTACTGCTCACCCCGCCCCTCTCTTCTGTTTTTTTGTGTATTCGGTGGCGCGTTACTATCAAAAACAAAACTAATCCACTGCGTCCTTAGTGGCTCTGATGTCGGGAGACAATGACGACACTTATGTTCACTTCTACATCCAACTACAAAACACATGCATTGCTTATGAGACATTGTTGTCGCAGTGTGATATCATACTGCTGAGAAAATCAAAACGGCTTGATAATTAAGACCGTTTAGGTTTTCTGGGGATTAAAAAGAACGAATGGATTTTTATCATTGTAGGGTGGTTGTGTCCAAACACCATGTAAAAGTGAATTTTACATCCGATGTCCCCTTAAATGTGTTTTTAGAATAATATTATTAATAGTTTACGCCAACTTACCAGTCACAATCCTACAGTAGTCTATTTATTACGCACAGCTTTATAATCGAATGAATCAGACATAATCGAAAAATGACTCACGACTCACTGAGTGAGTCGGGTGTAAACTAAGTAACAGCTCCGAATGATTCACTGACTGAGTGAACCACTAACTCACAAGTGGTTTTGTAAATCTTTTTTACTGACTCATTAAAATGAACTGGTTCAAAAGAGTCATCTGTCTGTGAATTGGACATCACGGTCCACATTGAATACATTGTTCAGTCTGCAAGAAACACAATAAACGTTTATATAAATGCACACAAAGTTATCTGAACTAACTAATATCGTTCTTGCCATTTGTCACAGTTTGGAGCCCTGGATTATACATCAAAATGCAACGTCTCTCTCAGCATAACAGTTCATCGCAGCTGAAAATAGAGTCAATCTGTCACATGCTAAAAGAGAGCCCCATATTTGCACCAGCTGAAGACTTCAAAGGCAGGCCACTCAGGTAAGTACCCCAGAAAGAGTCCCCATTAATCTAACATGCTTCTCTTAGCTGAGCTTCAGCGGGACTCGAAAAAGACTACATTACCTGCAGGTGCAGCTTCCCTCCAGTTTACATAAACTTTTGCTACTGCATTTAATAAAACAAGGTCTGTCTTTTAAATAAACAGTTATTTAGTGATAATCATCAGAATAGTTACTGTGCTAATTGTGATAACAGTCATAAAATAATGGGAGAAAAAAAGGCTAACAATTTTTTTCTATTTACAAAGCTCTCTGGAATACTTTCTTCTGATTCGTCCGTGGCACCATTCTGAGGTCAAGTATTTTTGCATAATAACCATTAAACTAGAACTGACTGTTGGATCTGGCAACCGATTTGCATGTCTCTCATTCACTCCATGCTCTCTTCTCATATATATGTACATATATGTATGCAATATTCCATGTTTAGTTTTATTTTTGCCATTTGATAAGCCAATGTACAGTCTGTCACTATGTGCTACTTTAGATTTTCTGCCTTATCCATACTGCTTAAATAATTATGGCCAAAAATAATAGTAAAAACGTTACTGGATACAAGAAAGTGCTTCTATTAGAGAGTACTGTAGTGACACATATTACAGTAGTAAAAGAAGATAAAGTAGACTGAAGACAGAGAGAGAGGAGGAGAAAACATGCAACAGAAGTGATATTTTGGCATATAATTGTTATTCATGAAAATATTTTAACATGTCGTAAGTACTTGCTAAATCTGGTTCCTCAGGTTCCACTGACAGATAGCTTTATCAGTTTCACTGGTGTCACCGCAATGTGCGATCTCTGCTGAGGCCCCGAGCCGAAGTGAATAACTGCTAACGCGCTCTCTCCGCCTTTAAACTGGTAGGAGGCAGATCTTGTTGGACAAACAGTGCTGAGAGAACAAATGTCGGCAGTACAGCTAAACGAAGAAGCTAATGAACACAAGAGGGGATTTAACAAACACGTTAACGAATGAGGAGAGAGACGGAAGGTGTAATCAGTAAAAAGTGACTCGCATTCTCTTTTGTGTGTGAAAATGCGAAACCGTTTTAATCTGCTTCCTGTGATAATTGGTTTCTGATGCGCCATTTATCTTTATCTCCTCTTCTCCCTCTTTTTTTCTCCTTCTCTCTGTCTCGCTGACATGGTTAAGTCTCCATCCCCTAGGTATTTTAATTAGTGTAACGAGATCCAATTTGACAAATCTCAAGATGTGATGAAAACAAAAAGTGTTTAGTCTTGATAGCTTGTTACATACCTGACAATTTCCTTTGTCGTCGAGTGGTTGGGTTCTAAAAGCCACGCTTTTTCTTGTGTTCGGCACATGAGGGAATGCATGTTTGTTCGGTGCTCGTATCACCTAGAAATAACCGAGAGTTGCAGTTTTATCATCAATTTTATAGAAATAATTTGATATACACCAAAATTAATACTTCATGTTAAATTTGCATATCTAATTTGTAACATAAAAATCAATCAGTCAATCAAACACAAACTTATAGTTCCTGCTTTCCTGATGACATGCTCTGTCATACTGTCCAATTATGCTGGCAAGGGGCGTGTCTTAAAATAAAAGAGTGAATTGACCAATGCCATTTAACAACTCAACTGACAAATAACTAAATATTAACAACAATAATATTAACAATAAACATTTTATTTATAATGTACTATAAATAGTTATAATAATAAAAATAATATTATAAATAGTAAAAAATATAATAATAATAACAATCATCACAATCATCATCATAATCATAAATACATTTTATTTATAATATATTATAGCGAACAGAACAATGACATTTTAACTAGTAATAATAATAATAATAATAATAATAATAAAATTTTATTTATAATGTATTATAGTAAACTGACCAATCACGTTTGTATTCAACTGACAAATAATTAAGTAAATAATAATAATAAATACATTATATTTATATTGTACTATAAATAATTAGAATAAAAATATTATAAACAGTGTAAAATATAGTAATAATAGTAGTAGTAGTAATAATAATAATAATAAATATATATATATATACATATAAATTATTAGAACAATAAAAATATTATACATTTGATAAAATTTAATAATAATAATAATTAATTAATAAAAATAAAATACATTTTATTTATAATGTATTATAAATAATTATAATAAAAATATAATATATAATACTATAATATATAATATACAATATAAAATATAATACTAATACTACTAATAAATACACTTTATTTATAATGTACTATAAATAACTAGAATACTAAAAATAATATTATACATTTTATAAAAATATAATAATAATAATAACCATTTGGCAAAACGACAAATAAAAACTCTTTAAAAAGTGATTTTTAAAAAAAAAATTTGAATTAAAAACTAAAAAACTAAANTACTACTAATAAATACACTTTATTTATAATGTACTATAAATAACTAGAATACTAAAAATAATATTATACATTTTATAAAAATATAATAATAATAATAATAATAACCATTTGGCAAAACGACAAATAAAAACTCTTTAAAAAGTGATTTTTAAAAAAAAAATTTGAATTAAAAACTAAAAAACTAAAAATAAATAAAACAAACCATTTTACATATGTCTGTTTGTTAATAAAAAAAATATTAATTTATTCACATTTTTAAGTTCAAACCGAATAATAATAAAAACTCATTTATATCTACATTTTAAGTGGCAATCCTAGACCTATAGGTAACATCATTTGGAAAGAAAGGTAGTTTCAGAGATTGAGCAAGAATACATTTTGTTTTTTTTTTTTTTGTTTTTTTTTTTACAACATGCACTTTGACAAGAACAATACGATGAAAAACGTGTATTAAAAAAGTAATTAGACTATTTTAATTTTCATTTCATGTTGACTTTAAGTAGTCCCCACTTCATTTTCGACACGTGTTCAAATAAAAACTTGGGGAATCTGAGAGCCCGGGAGTGTGGAGACGTCTTTCAGCCAGCAGTGTCTCTTTTTGACGTGTCGCCAACAAACCGTCCCTGACAGCCCCCAGCCCCACTGGCCATTGTTCCCCCTGATTAATTGAGATGCGCAAACATTGACAGAACTCATTTACTGTTTTGGAGAGGTGTGTTCCCGTCCACATTACACAAATTGTTACAACAATACAAACACGCTTGCGAATGCACACTCACACACATTGAATCGCAGGCCGCACTGCTCCTGCTAGATGCACTGATTGCTTTTTAAACAGAGAACCTGTTTGAGGCATTTATGTGGATGCTGAAACACGATTTGAGATTGATTAGATTTAAAGACTGTCAGGCTTTGAAAAGAGCTTCCGCCGCTTTTTAGACTGACAAGTTGCGTGGTGTGAATGACACGACAGTGCGGCTAATGCAGAATTCAGATTATTACACCTTAGACCTACAAAAACTGGATTCTTAAAGGATTATTTCATAATTC
This sequence comes from Labeo calbasu, assembly GCA_019740295.1. Lineage (NCBI taxonomy): Eukaryota > Metazoa > Chordata > Actinopteri > Cypriniformes > Cyprinidae > Labeo > Labeo calbasu. The sequence continues at coordinate 4,007 of JAHKKF010529763.1, read as the reverse complement.
TGTCACCATTTACTCACCCTCATGTGGTTTCAAACCCATTTGACTTTTTTCTTCTGTGAAACACAACAGAAGGAATTTTAATCAACTTACTGGTTGCTCTTCGCAGTTACAATAAATGGGGACCGGAGCTTTCAAGTTTCTGAAAGGACACAAAAGGACCATAAAAATAACTTAAAAGTAGTCCATTGCACTTATATACTATATTCCAAGTCCCCTGAAACCATTTTTGACGACAAAAAACACTTTTGTGCAGAAAACAGACTGAATAAAAGTGGTTTAGTCACTGATAGTCTTCTGTTAACCGCTGTGACTAGATCAGTGAATCATTGAGTTGAACTCAAGAACCAGATCACAGTCATTTGTGAATCAATTACATAATGAGTCAGTGAATCTTCAAAAACATATGACTGATTCATTCACAAATCAACATTGCCACTGCCTTCATGAAATCTCATAAATGTGCCATGGGCAACTATACTCCAAAAAGTAAAGGTTCTTTATTGGCACCTACAGCACTGAATTTTTAACATTTATGGGATCTTTCTAAAGCAAAAAGATTCTTTATAGTGGAAAATGAATCCTTAGATAATTAAAATGAATATTTTGAATGAAATCTTGGTGAAATGGTAAATGCTAATTTGAACGAATTCATATAACCTCTTTCGTACATTTTCATATTTGCCAACAACCCAGTGACTGTTACGTTTGCATAACTATCAGTGACTGAATGAATCAGTGTTTTTGAATAAGTTGGTAAAGTGAATGACTCAATAATTCACTAAGAAAAACCAGTCATGTTTTGGTCCTGAATGAATCAGTATTTTTGAATCAGTTGGTAAAGTGAATGATTCAATAATTCACTCAGAAATACCAGTAATTTGTTTTGGTCCCGAATGAATCAGTATTTTTGAATCAGTTGGTAAAGTGAATGATTTAATAATTCACTCAAAAATACTAGTCATGTGTTTTGTACCTGAATAAATACATTTTTTTAATGAACTGGTTGAGTGAATGATTCAAATAACTCACTCATAAAAAGTCACTTGTTTTGTTCCTGAATGAATCAGTGTTTTCGAATAAATCTATTCTGTGAACGACTCAGTTGACTCACTCATAAACAGTCACTTGTTTATGACTTGTTTATTACATGCTCTATAACAGAGGTCGCAACCCACTACCGGCTGTGGAAGAATTTCTACCGGGTCGCGATAAAGTTCTAGTGAAAATTTGTATAGATATGATACTCTGTTATTTATTATGCGTAAATGACTGTTCTAATTATTCTGTACTTTCGTTGTATGTATAATAACATAGATATCCCCCCCCCCCCACACACACACACACACACCGGTCCGCAAGAATATTTTCAAACCGTAACCAGTCCATGGAGAAAAATGGTTGGAGACCACTGCTCTATAATGATTCAATCATACATAATCATGATTCATTCCTGAATGAATCAGTTGAATGAATTATTTAGAGATTCACTCAAAGAGAGAGTCACTGAAGCTACTTACTTGCTCAAAAGATACATATTGTTTAGATATACATCTTAATAATTAGATATACATATATTTGGTGACTAATTCAAACAAATTCATATGACCGCATTTATACGTTTTCATTTTCGTCAACAACCTGTTGACTGTTACATTTACATAAATATCAGTGATGCATTTTGTACTTGATTGAATCAGTTTTTTTAATGAACAGGTTCAGTGAATGATTTAAATGACTCACTCATTAAAAGTCACTTGTTTTGTTTCTGAATGAATTGCTTTTTTCAAATAAATCTACTTAGTGAATGACTCAGATGATGCCATTATCGACCCAAATGATGAGTCCCTTGTTTCAGTTCTGAAAGAATTACTATAATGACTCACTTATACATAATCATAAGATTCATTCCTGAATGAGTCACTCAAATGAATTACTCAGAGATTCACTCAAAGAGAGAGGGTCTCAAATGACTCACTCACAAATAAAGTCACTTGTTTGGTTCTTGAAAGAATTACATAGCTACAGTAAATGATTCAATGACTTACTCAAACATAATCACTGGATTAATTCCTGAATGAATCGGTTTCAATGAATTATTCAGTGATTCACTCAAAAAGAGAGAGTCCACTTGCTCAGAAGAGACATATTGTTTAGATATACATATTTGTTGGCTAATTTCAATGAATCCATACGACCTCATTTGTATGTTTTTATATTTGCTGACAACCCAGTAACTGTTGTGTTTAGGGGTGCATACTTTTTTTTGAATTATACTAGCAATAACTAATAACTAACTAATAAAAACAATTTTTTTAAGAAAATTCATATGAAATCTCCACTTTACAAAATAGTTGCATTTTCTGCTAACATCAGGTTGAAATTTCTGTCTTTACTTTTATGATCTTGTCACTGTCCACATTCGCTGTCATTATAAGGAACATGCGGCCAGGATATTCTTTAAAAATTCATTGTTTGTGCTGTGCATTTGGAAATGAGGGTGAATAAAACATGACAAAGTTTCCATTTCTAGATGAACTATCCCTTTAACCAGAGGCTTCAAAATCATACAAATATGAAAATGTAGGAACTTTGATTCCAGTTCCCAAGAGTAAAGAGGAGTAAAACACACTGATACTGTACCAGAAACCTTGTCATTCATTATCAATATTAACTGCAAACCCTCTTTTCTTCTAGTATCTTTACTCTTGCCCTCTTTCTCATCCCTCGTTTCAGCAGGTCCACAACCCGTTCAGTACATTTCTTTATAAGAAACAAAGACCTCCATGCCATTCTTTTCCATTCTACCCCTTTCTACGTCTCTCTCTCTCTCTTTACCCCCCATCTCTGCTTCGGCTGCTGTCATACTCTTCTCATTAATTCCAACCTGTCATCCGGTCGCCTGGCTGTATCTCCCTGCCAGGTGACAGCTTTCCAATGACTGACAAAGGCTCTTTAGGTGATACAGAAGATCTTTCGCAGAGCGAGTTTTGTAAAGTGCCCCTCAAATGTCACTTTTTTTCCCCTCAGAGCTTGAAGCTGAGGTGAGGGCCCTCACTCGTGTGCTCAGCAGGCCAGAACAGTAAACAGAACTGAGGCCTTTTACACCGGTCTGAGGGACGGAGCTCAATCAAAGCTCATCTCTGCTCTCATGGGCCACATCTCTTCTAGGAGAGGTTTGCTCAAAGTGCTGCTTGTGATTTCAATTACGACAACATACTGCCAATACAAATTATACAATGGTTACTTCTTTTTTCTCTAATCTAATTCAACAAGCAACTGGGGCTAAAGCCAGAACATTATCTAGAAATGATATATATAGAAATAGAGAGAGAGAGAGAGAGAGAGAGAGAGAGAGAGAGAGAATTATTAAAATGACTGAATGAATCAGTTGGTAAAGTGAATAATTCAACAATTCACTCATAAACACCAGACATGTGTTTTCTGCCTGAATTAATCAGTTTTTTAATCAGCTGGTAAAGTGAATGATTCAATAATTCACTCATAAATACCAGTCATGTGTTTTGGTCACAAATGAATCAGTGTTTTTGAATCAGTTGGTAAAGCAAATGATTCAGTAATTCACTCATAAATAACAGTCATGTGCTTTATGCCTGAATGAATCAGTGTTTTTGAATCAGTTGGTAAGGTGAATGATTCAATAATTCACTCATGAATACCAGTCATGTGTTTTGGTCCGGAATGATTCAGTGTTTTTGAATCAATTGGTAAAGTGAATGATTCAAAAAGTCACTCATAAATACCAGTCATGTGTTTTGGTCAGGAATGAATCAGTGTTTTTTAATCAGCTGGTAAAGTGAATGATTCAATAATTCACTCATAAATACCAGTCATGTGCTTTGTGCCTGAATGAATCAGTGTTTTTGAATCAGTTGGTAAAGCAAATGATTTAGTAATTCACTCATAAATAACAGTCATGTGCTTTATGCCTGAATGAATCAGTGTTTTTGAATCAGTTGGTAAGGTGAATGATTCAATAATTCACTCAT
>JAHKKF010529761.1:7822-19655 GCA_019740295.1 Labeo calbasu | reverse complement strand
TTTTAAATATGGATATCTGTCTTACAAAAATGCATCGATTCGCTACAGGAGACCCCTGAGAACCGTGTGAGGCACATTTTATTATGAATGGATGCACTTTATTAGACTCCAATTGCAATCGTCTGGAACACCTAGGATGCATGGAGGGTGAGTAAACAATACGCTACAGTAGTGTTGAGTCCCATCCTCAGCCTGCAAGATCGCAGATACATGATATTATTGTAAAATAATTTATTTAATTACTTTACATACTTTCATTTTTTCATTTTCATTGCCCGAAATCAGCTCCAGCATAAGGCTAAAAGCAGCCTAACATTATCAAAGAACATCACTGATTAGCCTAACCTATTCTAGTGCAAGTTTATGTATTTTTAAAAAACACTCGCATTATAAGTGAAGCTATCTACACTGTATGATGAATAAATCTCTTACCACACACTGCACACGTCTGCGACGCGGCAACCGGAGTAGATCGTTGTTTCGGCATGTGTTTCGACCCCCTGTACTGCACACGTCTGCGTGCGTTACTGCTCTGAAGCGGCCACTCTAGTCAATGCTTGTGTTTATACCTGCCACACTGCGGCTCTCCACGCTGCATCGCGAAAGTTTGGCTAATCTCCCACCTCGTCCCTATCTCCCTTTGTAACTTTGTCTTTTGATTTTTTTTTTTATTTTTTCTGTGGCCAAAGATGGATTTGTGAAGTCCAAAATCTATAGAGATAGACCAATATCAACTCTTTTTCTGATGTCCTCAGAGATCTCCTTTGTTTGTGCCATGATTCACTTTGACAATGTTAATAGATCCCTGTGTTCTTTAAATAAACAAAGGACATAAACTGACACTTAATTGTCATCCTATTGACTGAAAACTCTTCTGAATACCTTCAAATTAACTGCTAATTCTAGAGATTCACATACTTTCACAACTAGGGCTGCACAATTAATCAAACGCGATTTCCATGCACATTTGGTCAGTAAAGCCGGTTCTGTAATCAGCAGTAAATCTCCATCACCTGCTTTCAGATGGAGCAATTACTACACAGAGCCACAGTTCACTGATAGGTTACGCAAAAAAAAATGTAGAGGATATTATTGCACGATTATGAAAATGAAAGAAATTGTTCACGATAATGACAACTGTTTGTGTAGCTTCTCACTGAACTATGTAGGTAGTACATCTGAAAGCATGTGAAAATATCACATTTAATAACATGTTTTTACTCCAAACTCACTTCATAACGTCAGTCGAGTGTTTGAAATAAATCCTTCTGTGAAATTTGGCTTACACAAAATAAGGCACACAACATATTTCATAGTATTCTAAGCAGTGATAAAGGCATTGTGTTATAAACATACTTTATTATAATGAAAATTATAATAAGAACTCGGATAAACCATATATTGTCGTAGTCGTGTGTTTATTAGTCACGTTGAATCAATGAATACATTAAATCTTCTGTTTATTCAACTGCAGCGATCCTGATTTCATGGGTGTCTTCTTCGGGCGTATTTGGCATTTCCGCGCGAAAGCGCCCTCTGGTCTTCGGATGAAGATTTACTGCTGATCACAGAACCGTACTTCACTGAAAGATACGCATGACAATCGCAGCTTCTGCCCAATCGCGATTACGATTTCATTTCGATTTATCGTGCAGCCCTGTTTGCAGCTCACAAATATTTAACGCTGGATAATTTTTCATAAACTTTCAAGCAGCACTGTATAATATATATATATATATATATATGTATGTATGTATATATATATATATATATATATATATATATATATATTTTTTTTNNTTTTACTGTTGTTGTTGTTATTGGTTTTTCTGTTGTGATCTACATTTGTAATATGTTTTGTGTCCTACTCACTGGTTGCTAATCAATTTATTAAATAATAGTAATAATAATAACAATAATCTCAAACCACAAATGCATAAACATCACAATTTTTATAAACACTGGCTTCCTACAGTACTTTTAGGAGAAATCTAACAGGAACCTCTGAGGGTTGAAATGTTTCTCAGAGTTCAAAATGTTCAAATATTTAGGCCTAAATTTAGGATTGATGAATTGCATATGAAATGTTATTTGATTATAGTTTTTACATAAACTAATAAGATGAATGTGATGTATAGTTTGTGATATATAGATGTATAAATGAAACAGCCAAAAACACGTCAGATTTGTGCAGCAGTAAAAAAGTGAATGTGTTTTAAATACACAGTAACCAGGTTTATATATTTACCATCTATAAATCTAAGATGTTTCAGTCTCGTACATATTAACTGACCTAACTGAATATCACTTGTTACACAGAAAGCCAGATTTTAACCATGTTCATACTTTTTAACTGAATTATAATTGTTCACACAGTGAAGATAAGATTTATGCTGATTTATTTTAACTTTCTTTATTAGATTTTCAGCATGGAATATCTACTCAACAAATTACAACACTAATTTTATAATTTTACCCTTCCATGATATCACTAATACTACCACAATAAACACTTCCCTTCCTCAACAACCTTTAACTTCCCATGGGGGAAAAAAGAAAGAAAAAGCAGAGGCAAAAATAAAATATTAAAACAAATAAATAACTTAAACAGCATGAATAAAAAATATATATTTATATATTAATGCTCAGCTTAAGTATCAAGAGAGTTAGTCTGCAGATAATCTAAAAAGGGGAGACTTATGCTGATTTGATTTTTTTTTTAAATATTAAATAATGTCATAATATATAATATAAATATAATATAAATAAAATCAAATAAATGCAGACATTTAACAGTAAAGTATATGTACACGTGTGTGTGTGTGTGTGTGTGTGTGTGTGTGTGTGTGTGTGTGTGTGCACATAAATAGCTAATTTATTTTGGAGTACATATGAATATAATTTTTTTATTTATTAAAATGTATTGGTCAAAACAAGAACAGGCCAACATGCATGAATCCGTTTCATGTAAAATATGAAGCAATGCATCATACATACATCTCACACTGCTCACCTTTTCCACAAGATGGCGCTGGAACTCCATCAGTCTCCTATCCAGGGAGTCGCATGAGCAGCCTAGACAAATCTATTTAATTACTTATTTATTAGCTCAGCATCTTCAGCAATGAATAATTAAAGCAGCTTTAGGGTCTCCGTGGACTGCATCTCACCAAAGGCAATGCTAATGTTATTTTTACGGCATGTTATATAATTATATTTATCCATGCCTTTGTTTGCATTTTGGTGAAATTCATTTTAACAGCAGATTTGATGAAGCTGTGATGTGAAATTCATTAGCTGATGTTTCAACCTATACAGATCTGGCTTTATTCATGGAACACCCACATTATAATATCTGTTTATACTGACTGAGAGACATTCTGGACTGTATCCATCCCTATTTTCCTACTTCTCGGCTTTAATCAATATGTGATTAACCAACACAAACAGGGATCTGGTTTTAAAAGCTCCGAGCTCAGCAGGGCCGAGCTCAGAGGGCAGCGGTGTCCTCACCTTACTCCTGACAGACTCTACAAGCTGTATTGACCCTTAATTCACGGCTTATCATCAGTTCCTCTGCAGCTCACGTTATGCATGTGCACTGTAAGCAGCATCGATTTCACATCGCGATGCTCATTTAGTTCTGATGAAGCCAAAATAGTGATGTCATCTGAGGGAAAGACTTTGGATGACTCTCATCCCAAACCTGACAGTGATCAAAACAGTGTCTGTTGAGAGAAGCCTTTGTTACCTCTGTTTGATCTGTTTGATGGATGTTCCATTGTCCACTGAATTCCAAGTTTTGTTTTAAAGCCCAAAATAAGATGAAAAAGGAATGAGTTTTGAATGTCATAAATTAAAGGACTACAGGATTAAAGCTTAAAGGCCCCATAAAAACCAAAATTTGAGTTTTGTTAGCTTTGAGACCATGTATCAAAAGGGTCAGTGCTACAGATGTCGTCCACATGGAACAAAACATACAATTAAATGTACAATAGGTTTCTTATTTGTGACCCTGTATGGTTTGTTAGGATAGGACAATATTTGGCCGAGATACAATTATTTGAAAATCTAAAATGTGAGGGTACAAAAAAAAAAAAATCAAAATATTTTGAAAATCACCTTTAAAGTTGTCCAAATATAGTTCCTCATGGAACATGATCATGTAATGATTTAGTTAATATCCTAATAATTGTGGCATAAAAGAAAAAGCAATAATTCTGACCCATACCATGTATTTTTGGCTATTGCTACAAATATATCCCAGCACCTTAAGACTGGTTTTGTGGTCCAGGGTCACATTTGTATAAGTTAAACCATAATACATACACAAACTTTAATTATTTAACTGCAATTGCTGCTTTAAAGCAAATTCAGGGTCTTTCCAGTTTTCACCATACTAACAAATTGCTCTTAGTATTTCTAAAAGTCTGTTAATACCAAAGACAATAACTGTAACAATAACAAAAAAAGATGTGTGTTTTAAAAACATAGCAGAGGCCACAGCACCACTACAACAATAACAGCATAGAAGAATATATATATTGATAGCATAGAAGTATATATACACACACATATTTATAAATATACATTGTATACAAATATATACTTCAGAATATAGTATTAACTAATTATTTACAGCAGTCCTGTCATCATTTTGTAATAAATTCGGTAATTCTATATTTTTAACTCAAATTTCTTTGTACAATAACTTAATAAAAAAATGGAATAGTGAAATATCTTTAACTCTTGGAATTCCAATCTAAACAAGACAGGTGTTACAAATTATATTACAGTTCATAATTCCTTCCCTTCATATGTCAAACACATTGCATTATGAGAAATCAATATCAGTATCATTAATTCATGAATTTCAAGTTTAGTATATCTAGTAGGACATATGCATATTGTGCACAGTATACTTACTAAATACTACAAATGTAGTCAGAGTAGTTTGGTAGTGTGCTAGCATGCTAGCAAACAGATCTATAAATGAGCAATATCACACGAGGCCTGTGGCTTTGTGCCTATGGCCGAATCACAGCCATGCCGATTTACAGCCATTAAATCAAGTCTACGAGTGTGATATTGCGTATATACAACATTTTGACGGTAAATAAACAAAATAACAACAGAGCGTCTTTAAAAGCCCTCTTTTGTGTAGAACTAGTTCTTTTCGCCACATATTCAAATCAAAGTTTGACAGTTGAGCTCAAGCCTCCGTTACTAATTCCAAAACGTCACTTTAGAACTAGTAACGAAGGAATGTTGCGTTGTTTCATTGAAAGCTTATTGGATTACTGCATTAAAACCTCACTATATCATGTATGAGTATTATGTGAGAGAGAGGTGGACTGAGCGAGTGTGATTAACGTACCTGCATCTGAGAGAGCATTCATTATTCGTATTCACGATGAAGTGTTATATTTACGTTAATATCCTTTCATCTGTAAAGGGTGATTTTGCTGCTCAGTGCATTTGTTCGCTGCGTCAAGCTGTTGTTGAAACTAAAAATAACTTCCGCTTAAAACCTTTACGTTTTAGTATAAAAGTCTTTACAAAAGTCCCTTCTTTACTGCTGACTCACTTATAAAAACAGTCTCTTGTCGCCATCCAAAGGCGGAACAATGTAACTAAAATCACCATCACACGCACAGTTTCTCAATACTGAACACTACTATTAAACATATTATTTATATAAAATATTATTTATTGAATAATAATATAACAACAACAACAAAAACAATCATCAAAAAGTTTCTAGGCAATTGAGTCAAAAGTAAAGGCGTTCTGATATACAGTATTGAATTTACATATACATGAGATTTTGCCAAAACTATCTTCTCTGGAACAAATAATATATTAATAAGAACAAAGACTGCCCGTTAGATTTATCCCCAAACGAATTATATCTCATGTTTAACCATATAGAGTCATTAGAGCCGGCGGTACATTCTAGAAGATCTGGCCGAGTTGAGGCTTCTCTCTACGGCTTTACAAGAGCAGAACGGTCGCTGACACCCTGGAGCTCACACGTCCGAAAATGTAGACACAAATTTTCAAATAGATGTTTTCTTTATTAAGAAACTGCAAAATTGAACTAGGACAAGTACATTCTCGCCTGAAAACCTCTTAAAACTAGATTCTGTGACACGAAAACAGTATATAAATAAAATATATAAATTATTATAAAAAAATAATCCTTATCGTGATGGTAGCCATTTTAATGCAAATCAGCTGAGAATTGGTTCTAATGGGAGTTTTTGTAAAACGTTACAAAATGTCCCAGGACATAAACATTCAATTTGGCCTCAGAGGCGAAAGGAAAGAAAAACAAAGGCAGCAGAGAACAGCGGGTGTGCTAGTCCTATTGATCTTATAGAATTGTCACTGCTTAATGTTTCATGAGCTTAGCTAGACAAATCCTTCTGGAGCAGCCCAATATCTTTACAGCAGCACCTTAACTCCCCACATATCAATTCGTCCCTTTGTTTGCGAGAGGCTGATAAGGGAAAGTGGGACTTCAATTTGCCGATTACACTGATTTCTCTCTGCTTCGCCTTGCTCTTTTTCCTGTCAGCTTTTCATCATCAAAAAACAGCTGGACTGAGCGTGCTTTGACCGTTTTTAACCCTCAGCTTTTGAAACATCTTTTTACATGAAAGATGTAAAATTCAAATACTGAGCTTGTTATTTAAAATATCATGGGGCAAATGCTCAGTATTCAGAGTGCAGACAGGCAGAGTTTGTGTCGTGCATACTACTGAATTTTGCCTAAAAAATTCTCATTTGACCGCAAAACATCCTCCCACATAACTTTGTCATTATTATGCAAACTTCACTCAAGGATCTTTTTGAGAACTGGCTTCTTTTGTGCTGCCCTCCCAAACAGGTCAGTGTTATGCAGGGCTCTTGATATGGTTGACTGGTGCACGTTTACTCCATTCTCTTGAGATCTTTCAGAGTGACCCTTAGCCTCTTAAAAATTGCCTTCTTTCAAATACACTTCAGTTCTCATTTTCACTCCTGTCCTGCAGGTTACACTCTGTATTATGACCTCCAAACCTTGCTTTATATCATACTGGGGTGTTTTTTTTTAATAATTCATAAATAGAGGTCAAACGAAAGGCAACTGTACCCTCATTAAGGCAATTTTTCATCTGTGCAAAAGCAGTGCTATTGTAAGACAGAGACAAAATGCTTTCACAACCTGCATACTGTATACACAGGGGTTCAAAAGTCTACAATGGAATTCTTGGGGTTCAAAGTCTTTTTTAAAACCTGGAAAATTAACCAAAAATCGGATGCTAAGTTCACTTTTACATGTTGTTTGAACATTAATGTGTGTTGGCAGTGTATGTACACATCTGCCCTATAATGATAAAAATCCATGCAGTGGTTTTTAATTAATCTTTAAAAATAATATCGCCTTTTTCAAATTGAGCCGTCACACTGACAGAGGCCGCTCCCATGATAGTTGATTGACATCTTACCTCAGATCAGCTGTAACAGTCCGACCTCCATTGTTTCGATGCCGGAGCAGGGGAGAAGTTAGACAAGAATAACCCAGATTGAGCAATTTAAGTGTTATTTAGTCGTCATTTACTCCCGACATCTGAGCCGCTGAAGATGCAGTGGATTACATTTGTTTGTGAAGGGAATGCTCCTTCCAATCTATATATATCCGTCTATGTTCACGCAAATCATTCGTGATTCAGGTTCACTTACAGCAGAAGTGAGTTTAATGTTTTTTTTATGAATCTTTGCGATCGCCTTTCTTAATAACATGCTAATTAGCAAGTTTAGTGGCTAAATGTGGCTAAAGTAAACAGGCTCGTCACTCCACAGCAAGAAGAGAGGGGCGGGGCGAGCAGAGCTCATTAACATTTAAAGCAACCTCAACCAGAACAGGATGAATTTTACAGAGCTGATTTTGGCAAGGTAAAAATGGTGTTGCTTTACACTACCATTGATCATTTTTAGCCAACGTATATTATAGACTCTTCATTAAGACCCTAAAGAATCATAGAAACTTGTGGAAAATGAACATCCGATGATCCCTTTAACAAAGGTCAAATGTTCTTGTTTCCTTTGGAGCAGATGTTCTTTGGAACATCTTAAAGGAGACCTATTATGTGTTTTTTTTTTTTTTTTTTAACAATATGCAATATAAATCTCCAGTGTCCCCAGGATGTGTTTGTGAAGTTTCAGCTCAAAATATCCCACAGATGATTTATTATATCATTTTGAAAATGCCTATTTTAAGTGAAAGCAGAAACATGCTGTTTTCGTGCATGTTTCTTTAAATACAAATGAGCTCCTTTTTTCAGAATAGGGCTGTGCCTTTACAGCTCATGCCTTAGATGCTTTGCTAAAAAATATCTGTTTGGTTTTGATTATCATGTCTATCTTACTGAAATCATGTGTTTTAAAGCCACTTCTGATATATGTGACCTTTAACCACAAAACTAGTCATAAGGTTTTTTTTTTTTTTTTTTTTTTTTTTTTGTTTGAGATTTTGAGATTTTGATTTATACAACATCTGAAAGCTAAATAAATAAGCCTTCCACTGATGTATGGTTTGTTAGGATTGGACATTATGCAACCATTTGAAAATCTGGAATCTGAGGGTGCAAAAAAATCTAAATATTGAGATAATCGCATTTAAAGTTGTCCAAATTAAGTTCTTAGGAATGCATATTACTAATCAAAAATTATGTTTTGATATATTTACGGTAGGAAATTGACAAAATATATTCATGGAACATGATCTTTATTTAATATCCAAATGTTTTTTGGCATTGTGCAGCCAAAGACAGAACAGTTAGCAGTTTGCCATGGTGTTAGAACTGGTACACAGTTGTCGCTTGTGAAAACAGAATGGTGACGCTGTTTGTGAAAACTTGCAGATTAAGGGGCGGTAATATTATAATAAGATCCCCTTTCTACATCACAAGGGGAGTGAAATCTGAACGGCTTGTTTTTTTTACAAGCTTGCAAAGAAAAGCTTCAAAAAAATTACTGGGTTGTTCTTTTTCATGTTTTCTCGGTTGGTAGATGCACCGGGGACCTGATTATAGCAATTAAATATGGGAAAAGTCAGATTTTCATGATATGTCACCTTTAATAGCCCCTAGCCAGTGTATGCCTTTCTTGTATGGGGAAAAAAAGCAGTGTGAATATTAATTTTTTTCTAGTTCCATGGAAGAAAGCCATGTAGGTTAGAGCAATATCACAATACAACAATCACTGAGAGACTGGCTATTTTTTGTTATTTTGATTAGTAAAGCTATCCCGAAAAAGCAAACTTGTTTTTAACACATCAGAGGAGTTCAAAATAACATATGCGTCTGTTGCCGCCAGCCTTTCACAGAGAGTCAAGAACAGATTGGTGCTGCTGCCGGTGGAAGGGTGAGTTTGCTTAAAGCATAACAGCACAGTGGCATTGCTCTTATTTACAGCACTATCATACTCATAAAACAGGCCATATGCCTCCATGTTAGATGGAAAAATATGCCATACATAACACTCCGTGAGATGCTTTGGCAGAGGGAAGCGTGACCAAGGTCTTAAGGTGAAGGAAGAAAGACATTGGCTTTAGAAACAAAGCCAGTGGATAACAAGGTCACAACAATAATGTCAGAGGAATTAGAATATTATAAATGAACAAAACAGATTTGAAGTGATTTTTCAAAAGCACTATTCATTTCTCTAGAGCTAAAACTTTGTTTTTCAAGGAAGGAAAAATATTCATATTTTAGGGAATTGACATGAGAGCTACATGCCACTTGGTTTAATAGTTTGTTATCTAATGCAATGACATTCATACATTTTTAAGAGCGTCTTCAGTGTCCAAATATGTTTTGAGGCCACTGTACACACACACACACACACACACATAAGCAGAAAGCAACATCATGTATACCAGTGCTCACCCTCAGTGGACAGCCCCACACATATTCATGAGTAATTGCCTCTATTTATAAGACAAGACCCACACCTCACTAATTAGCCCAAATATAAATTACAGAGCTTTGGCCTTCACCAGAGCTTAATTTGAAGAGTACCCTCAATTCACATGTGAGATATATTAACTAAAGGTAGGGCTGTGGTAAAACTGCATCATGGCCTAATTTACGAAATGAAGCATGCAATATATTTGTTACCAAATGATATTTAGTAATAGACACACATATAATTAGTTTATGTAGTACTGGTATTAAATCAGTTATAAATTAGGTGAGTTTTGTTTAGTGAGTCAATCTCCATTCCAAAACCTAAAGAGCTGCCTTCCTGCCTATATAGTCTTCTACAGTAGCATCCAAACTGAACTAGAACATAAGTGACTGATTTGGAACGCTCATGCAAATAGTATGCCTCACATATAAAACAGGAAAAAGACTCCACTCTCAACTGATTTCAACAGAGTGCAACAGTGCCTTTTCACTTTTTCAGTAAACCTGGATCTTGAAGTATTTTTTCTATTAATTTTTCCTGTTGGGATTAAAAAATGACAACAACAACAATAAAAAATCTTATAAATCTTCAGTCTTATAAACCCATAAATCAGTAAGTGATTTCTGAGAAGCTCTGCCTAAATTCATGAACATGCTATATAACAAAGACAGCTCCCACTCCTTACTGCTGATTGGCTGTTTTGGTGCTCAGACCGCTTTCAATAGCTTTTTCAATAGCACCTGTAACCAAACCAACTAGCAACAAGGTGAATCACAACATTACAAACTTTGATTCAAAGCAAATAACTATATGAAAAACAGACATGAAGACAAAGGTACAAGACAATGTACTTAAAGGGATAGTGCGCACAAAAAAAGAAAATTCTGTCATTAATTACTCACCCTCATGTCGTTCCAAACCTGTAAGACCTTCGTTCATCTTCGAAACACAGATTAAGATATTTTTTATGAAATCGGAGAGCTGATTTCTGATCTTGCATAGCAAAGCAACTATCATGTTTAAGACCCAGCAAGGTAGTAAGGACATTGATAAAATAGACCATGTGACATCAGTGGTTCAACCGTTATGTTATGAAGCTATGAGAATACTTTTTGTGTGCAAGGAAAGAAAAAAAAAAGACTTTTATTCAACATTTTTTCTTTTCTGTATCAGTCTTAAACAACCAGGTATAGCTCACAATATGTCTGTCTTTAAAGGAGAAGTCCACTTCCAGAACAACAATTCACAAATAATTTACTCATCCCCTTGTCATCCAAGATGTTCATGTCTTTCTGTCTTCAGTCGTAAAGAAATTATGGTTTTTGAGTAAAGCTTTTCAGGATTTTTCTTCATATAATGGACTTGATTGGTGCCCTGATTTTGAACTTCCAAAATGTAGTTTAAATGCAGCTTCAAAAGGCTCTAAATGATCCCAGCCGAGGAAGAAGGGTCTTGTCTAGCGAAACAATCGGTCATTTTTTTCGTAAAATAAAAATTTGTATACTTTTTAAGCACAAAAGCTTGTGTAGCACAGGCTCTGGGGTGCGCGTTCACGTACTATTGAATCACGTCGAAAGGTCAAACTACAGACCCAGTGTTTACAAAGCGAACGCGCAAAGACTAAGAAAGTGCAAGTAAGTCAAACGATGTCGGATGATCTGAAGTTGTAGAAGAAAATAAGATGGAGTTTTTTGCCATACTCTACCTTTTTTAGCCGGAGTACACAGACGATGAACTTAGACGTGATTCATAGTAGTGATGGGAAGTTCAGATCATTTTTTTACCGACTCGGACCTTTGAGTCTCGTTCAGCAAAAATTAAAAAAAAAATGTTGAGTCATTTCGTTCATTTTATCAAAATATAATTAAAATGTTAC
>JAHKKF010529757.1:5000-10207 GCA_019740295.1 Labeo calbasu | reverse complement strand
ACCGTCTTTCCACACAGGGAAGAGAGGGGCGGGGTGAGCAGAGCTCATTTGCATTTAAAGGAACAACCCCTTAGAATGAGATGATTTTTGCAGAGCTGCTTTTGGCAAGGTAAGAAGGGTGTTGTTTTACAAAACCATTGAGAATTTTTAATCAAAGTATATTAGAGACTTTTCATTAAGACCCTAAAAAAATCATATCAACTTGTGGAAAATGGGCATCTGATGACCCCTTTAACAAAATTAATTTGTACTACAGAGGTGGCACAGAACAACACAAAAGTGGTTTGTAGGTGTATTTTCATATGTGTAATAAGGCTCAGAGGTGGCATGAGTGCAATCAAATTCATAAATTCATGTTGAGAATAATGTTTTAAATATTCAAATTTGAATACAGAATATTAAATGATTTAAATAACTGAAAAGATACTTTAAAAATGAAACTAAAACTGCCAGTAGGTGGCGGCAAGTCACTGATTTAATTACTGAATCATTCTTTGATTCGTTCGAACAGCTGATTCATTCAGGAATATAGCAAGTGACTTTTTATGAATGGGAAATAGAATCATTGACTCACCATATTCATTCATAAACGAGCAGCAGACTATTTTTGGTTACAAAATCAGGCAATAGTGTTATAGTCAGACAATGTAAGTCACTTAATATTAACTTCTTGTTTATTTAACTTTTGTATTAAATCAATATCTCATTTACAAATTCCCTTAAAAATCATTAAAAGCCATCACTCATCTTAGTTCATTGCGATCTCACAAAGTTCCATTTTAGTCAATGAAGTTCTCTACACTGCACAATCAATCTCTTATTTACACTCTCTCTGCACTTTGTTTATGAAAGGGTTGGTCAGATATGTCTGTGATACATTACTCAGCATTGTAAAAAACATGCAGAAACCTTTGAAGCTCCTCTCAGCGCAAACACAAAAATGCTGATTGCACATGGTGCTCCTAAATTTTTTTTTCATAGTCGCACGTAGTAGTTTTCAGTCACAAATGTGACTGAAATGGTGGTACTGTAGAGCCCTGGCTATGTAGTTTATTATTTTATGATTATTTTTCTACCTCATGTTTGGTATTTTTGTCAACCCTGTTACCGACTCAAGTGTTACTAGGTACTATAGTTTAATTAGAACTCATATGCCACTGAATGATATAGGCATTAGCTTAATAATATACAGAAAGTGACCTTTTAAATGTTTGAATTTTACACAGACAGTCCTTAAAAACAGGGTCAAACCTAATCAGTGTCTTCCCTGTTACCCACATCAAAGCCTGTTGACAGGCTGACAGTAACAGGTTTAATTATTTCAGACAAATTGGCTAATTGCTAAGTAATAGTCAGGTTCACAAATGCACATATTATACACTTTGAAATGATTTTACGTCTAGATATTAATTATATTAAATGTAAACAATTATTTCTTACATTTAAATTAAGAATGGTAACAGGATTGACATTGCATGAATTTCCGGCTTCACTGAGGGTCTTCCCTCAGTGAAGCCGCGTAAATAATCAAAAACAGAACATTATAGATGAGTGAGGGAAACATGCTTATGTTTCAAGTGTTGGAGTCCTGGTTGAGAGATGATGTGACCTCTATATATATATATATATATATATATTTTTTTTTTTGTTTTTTTTTATTCTGGTCCTTGAATCTGATTGGCTGATAATCTGATATATAACAATTATATATGTGTATTAAATAAATAAATAAAACTGCCATTAAGAGGGCTCTAGACTAACTTTTTGCACTGATTGCATTGGTGCACCTAACTTTTTTTCTTAGGTGCACCAGCACAAAATTTAGGTGCGCCCAAATTTTCGACCGCATCGCATTTTATCGCCATTTACAATTATTCTAATTTTTATTTTTGCCTGATGATATGATGAATGGATGGTTGATTTTTAACAGCAGATTCAGCTGATCTGCACATCCCTGCACACTTATATAAGCTTTTAATCACTCGTGCTTTTAAGCCAAATGCGCTAAAAAGAATAGCGGTAACTGACATCCAGACGTGACTCTCCGCAATCTCTGATGAATGTGGTTGGGTGTTTGAACGCCTACTGGATCCTTGGACAAAAGTTTACAGGGGTTCACCCAGTTTAAGAAATTTCTGATCGTAAAAATCGAATTATTTACATTTTATGTATTGTTTTCGTTATAATGTACTGATTCAAATTTGCGTATGAACGGCAGCAAATCTGGTGGGTGTACGCAAAGCCGACTGATAAAGAAATGGGTATACGCAGGTTCTGCACTACACCACTGCATATTACCCTACTCGGTAGCATTAACACAGGCGCAGCTCCCTTCAGACTTTATCTGGAATGTCACCTTTTCTGTCACAACTTTTCGAACAGACACACACACACACACACAAATGAAATTGTTTGCGTGATGAAAAAAGTATGTAAAACAGGTTCACATTTTAGAAAATGTAGTTAATATTTGCATCATTACTGATTTATCTCATCCACCGGCGACCCACCCGCAAATAATGAGAATGCAGTTTTTTTTATTACCCAACCCGCAGATATAACCGCCATCCGCGCATCACTAATTGCTATGGTCTTCCCACACTCCCTTCACTATCTCTGATTGGTTTAGACCACGATATGAGCCTAATGTGTGTCTGTTGAACTTGAACCACAGTCGCGGAGGCTTGCTTTTTTTTTTTTTTTGCCCTCGAATGGCTGGTCGCACCGGTGCAACCTCAGATTTTTTTTAGTCACACCTTTGAGAAATTAAGTCGCACGTGCAACCAAATTGGTCGCACTCTAGAGCCCTGATTAACCATAGCAAAAATGTGACAACTACTGCAAACTGACATTTATATATAGTTGTTGTCTGTAAAACATCAAGATGGACATCTGATCTTGAGTAACAGTTTGAGTTAAACTCAAATAAATAAATAAATAATACATTAAAATATTTACTTACTTGTTGACTTGCATTGAAATACATTCATGATTTAAATTAAATTTTTAATTATTATATTTGTTATATTCATACAGTTACTTAAATAAATAATGTAAATTTTAATAACTAATTAATTTGCTTTATCACTTAAAGTAATAATATTTTATTTACTAAAATAAATGAATAAATCAAATCAATTTTCACACTGTTTTGATGTTCATACACATCCTTAAATGAATAGTGTGTTTCCACAGGCTTGGATTTAGTAATCCTGTGTGATTTTACTGTGGGTAATAATAGCTGATAATCATGATATTCACAAAAGCCCAGCATGAGTCATTTTAATCATGCGTGAAAATGGTTTAATGCAGCAGCTCAATGCAATCATGAAATTATAAGAGTAATAATGCCATTAACCATAGCACAAATCTGATAATTGCAACCAAACTGACAACGCATTAAATCAATTTGCTCTTTTACTCTAGTAATCTCTCTCTCTATATATATTATATGTAAAATGTTTATTTATTTATTTGGGGTGTTTTCTGTACACGTCTGATCTGCAGTCGGTTGATAATGTCATAAAGCGCCTGCAGCCGACTGATTTTACGTCCGTTTTACAGGCTGCACTTTCACGTGTTCGTCATGTAATCTTCTCACACTCATTTAGCTCGGTTAATTAGACTGTGTGGATTCGGCCTCAGGAATTACAGCTGCAGACATTTAACAATGTTCCCAGGGACAGATAAATCCAGCTACGGGTTTTTTTTTCTCTCTGTAGAGTTCATAAAATCCATGTTTTTCATATCAGTCACTCGAACTACACTTCTGTGGGAAAATTAAAGTAAAAATACTATTAGGCTTAATGGGTTGAGTGAAGAATGGTCTCTTCAGTTTCTGCTAGAATATTCAGATAATATTCAAAAAGCCATATTGCATCGAGTTGAGACACTTGCTCCGAGTCTCAGGTGTGTGTGTGGTGGCGTGAGTGAAATGAGGCCGATAGCAGTTCTCTGGGTCAGATTGCATCACACGCTGACAGAGAGCTGCGTGTGTTTGCTCAGGATGTTTGCGTGCTGTTTCTTCATAATCTGTTGCTTAAGACTGCCTTTAAATTCACCCTCAGCTTTGCAAATATTCTGTGTTTGCACACGAGCACACAAAGGGTCCGAGGGAAACCGTTTCTGACAGAGCTGTCTTATCTTCTGCTTACTCTTGTGCCGCTATTGCAAGAGCGTGATTCACTGCTTTCTCTCAAATTGCATGATTGGTCTTAAACAGGAGTAAATCAGCTTTTCATGAAGCCTGTATATGCAATGTATAATAAAATATATAATATCATATTCTAAATGCCTTATGGCGCATCATAATGCTTAAAAATGTAAATAGTAAATAATAAATATAATATTTTTAAAAAAATCAAATAAATTGTATTTAAAATTCAAATATTAATATTTATTCTTTAATATTTTTGTATTTTGAGGGGATTCAAAATCATCATATCATTTATCACTGTGGTTATAATTATTTATAACAAAAATTATATATTTAATTATTAAATAAAAATAAAAATGAATGTATATAAAATAAAAAATATATTTTTAAAAAAATATTATTTATTTAATAAGTAATGTGTGTGTGTGTGTGTGTGTGTATGTATATATATATATATATATATATATATATATAATTACGTTTATTAAATTAAATTAAAATGTTCTTTTAAATGTATTTTTCTTTAAGCTTGTAAGGTAAGAGTTTAATATGATATTATATAAATAAATACAATTCATAATAAAATATTAAAAATGCCTTAAAATGCATCAAAATCTGTTAGATGTGATGATGATACATTAATAAATGTAAAATTTGTAATTTTATATTTTATGATACTCTCAGAGAAGACGCTTAGTGCAATACTTAAAAAAACACTAATGAATTGTATTTTAAGTTCTGATATTAGTATTAATATTTATTCTTTAATATTTTTTGTATTTTGAGGGGATTTTTAAATCCCTAAAATAAATCCTCTAAATTCTGCACCATTTATTTTAATATAAAATAATACAAAATTAGGCTCTTTAAATCGAATACATGAAAGGGCGATTGATGGCATCTCGTGGGAGAAATACAGAGAACTATATGCAATACTTTTATATAAGCTAGGAAATATAGATACAGTTTGTGGCGTCAACTTAAAATAATTTGTTTCCCTGCTGCCTTAAAATTTGAAGTTCGGTCAACTCAAAAAAAAAAAAAGTTTAAT
>JAHKKF010529756.1:5047-27995 GCA_019740295.1 Labeo calbasu | reverse complement strand
TTTGTTGAGATAGTGAATTGGTGGGTTTTTGTTAAATGTGAGCCAAAATCATCACAATTAAAAGAACCAAAGACTTAAACTACTTCAGTCTGTGTACATTAAATTTAACACACGAGTTTCACAATTTGAGTTGAATTAACTTTTTCAAGACATTCTGTGTGACATATATATATATATATATATATATATATATATATATATATATGTATATGTTCCAGGGAGCAGTGAATGCTGTGTAGAAACCAGAGTGCAGCTTTAAACTTGAGGCAGACACTAGAAGTGTGCGGTAAAATCTTCTTCATGGACTCTTTAATGGTCTATTTTTTTTCTCTCTATCCACATCTAATCCCCCTCTTGCCCTAATATGCCTGCTTTCATTCATTCATCCCTCTTTCTATCCTGTTCAGTGACATTTCCCTTTCAGAGCGGCTGCAGGGATTACCGCTCAACCGGTGAGGCTGGGCAGAGAGCTGCAGTCGGACTCTCTCTGACAGTTTAGAGGGATTACCGGGGATCCGAGCGGAATCTGTGCGTGTTGTCAGAATGATTATGGTTTGAGGGGATGGTGAATCACAAACATGACTGTGATAAACAGCAGACACATTACAGTGGACGTAATTCATCACAGAGCGGATGCAGGTGATGCATCAGACATCATGAAGCAGGCGCACAGACACATGGACCATTTCATGAGCTTTAAAGCGGAACGGATCACATCTGACACTGTACCGTTTGACATGTTGGGAGATATTTATACAGCCTATCATGTAACAGCCCCAAAGCCAGGTGCACGTCATACATTTTTTATGCAATGGCTGATTAATCGCTTTTGCAACAAATCAAATCCTCATTGTACACTCTTAAAAATCACAGCGATGCCACTGAAGAACCATTTTTGGTTCCACAAAGAACCATCTCTTTCTTACCTTTTTATAATCTGAAGAACCTTCTTTCGCCACAAAGAACCTTTTGTGATGTTTAAAGGTTCTTTATGGAACCATTTAAACAAAAAAGGTTTTTCTGTGGCATATATATATATATATATATATATATATATATATATATATATATATATATATATATAAAATGAAGTAACAAAAAAATTGTAATGGTCATTTTACTTTTAAGTTTTAGTTTTAGTTAACTATAATAGCTCTGATAAAGGTCTTATTAATTTACATTACATGCTACAGGAATTTTATCCTACCTTTTGGCCACATCATCAGCAACTGCACCAAATTGCATATTTTTATTAATTTTGGACCTCTGAATAAAAATTAGGTGTTTTTTTTTTCCTTATTCGAATATGAGCATATAGGCCACAGAAGCCTGATGTATTAAATATAAACAAAATAATAATAATAAAATATTAAACAAAATACATACAGTATAACTTTTTTTATATCTGTATTTTTTTATATTTTGTCTAAAGGCTCACTATGAAAGCCTGCTTCGGCCACTGAATAAAAAATGTTTTAAAAAAAGGTAACTGTTTTTTTTTGTTTGTTTGTTTTTTTTTTTTACAATTCTGACTTTTTTCTCCAGAATTGTAAGATATAAACTCGCAGTTCTGAGACACTTTTTCTCAGTTGCGTGATATAAACTTGAAATTGTGAGAAACAAAATCTGAATTCTGAGATTAAAACTTGCAATTGAGTTATAAAGTCAAAACTTAGATATAAACTCAAAATGTATTTATTTTTTCTCAGAATTGCATGATATAAACTCACAGTTGTGAGTTATAAAGTCAGAATTGCAAGATATAAACTCAAAATTGTTACTTTATCTCAGAACTGCCTGATATAAACATAATTGTAAGAAATAAAGTCAGAACTGTGAGATATAAACTCAAAATTCCTACTTTTTTTCTCAGAATTGCCTGATATAAACTCTCAGTTGTAAGAAATACAGTCAGAACTGAGATATCAAGTCAAAATTGCTACTTTTTTCCTCAGAATTGTGTGATACAAACTCACAATTGTGAGAAATAATCAGAATTGCGAGATAAAATATTGCAATTGCGAGTTATAAAGTCAGAATTGCAAAATATAAGCTCAAAATTCCTACTTTTTTCTCAGAATTGATACAAACTCACAACTGTGAGAAATAATCAGAATTGCGAGATAAAAACTCGCAGTTGCAAGTTATAAATTCAGAGCTGCAAAATATAAACTCAAAATTTCACTTGTTTTCTTAGAATTGCGTGATATAAACTCACAATTGTGAGAAATAAAGTGCGAGATTAAAAACTTCTGATTCTGACCTTTTTTTCTCAGAATCGCGTGATATAAACTCACAATTGCGAAAAATAAAGTCAGAGTTTATATCCCGCAATTCATACTTTTGTACTCGTAACTGCAAGTATATCACTCAATTCAGAGAAAAAAAGTCAGAATTGCAAAATAAAAAGTCGCAATACCTTTTTTATTTTTTATTTAGTAGTGGAAATGGGATTTTACAGGGTTAATGTCTTTAAATTTTGCTTCTCAAGAAAATTTCTTTATACATGTATTTATTTTTAATAAATATGTTATTTTAACAGATTTCAGGCATTTGCTTTGTCCTTTGGAGGCAAAACGCTTTATCATCTGGTGAACGTTACAGCCCCTCTGGTAATTGAGTAGTTTTGTAGCCGGTTGGCATAAGAACTGGTCTTGTCTTCAGGTCTCAGCAACTAGATCAAATTTGCATGTGAGCATCTGTCTCAGAATTGCTGTATGCTCAAATTTGTCCATCGCTGTTTGCCAAGAGTGGATGTAATTCACTTACAGATGCTTTAATCTGCAGATTGGGCGTTCAAAAAGGTGAGACAGACACAGTCAGCCAACCATCCTTTCTTATGCCACTATTTCAACATTGCCGCTTTCCATGAATCAATAACCCTTCAGACTCCAAGCCTCTTCTGAGGAGCGAGCGGCACAAATCCCTTTCTGCCGATAATGGCTCCAGGTTCTGACAGGCGGTTCGATACTGTGTACACATTGCTGATACATCAGGGAAACAAGTGCAGTGCTGAGTTGCAGGAGACTCCTGCAGGAGAGTTTGCTCTGGAGTCTGCTCAGGGCAACTGACCAAGGAAATAAACAGTAAATCTGCTCCCGTGCAATGCGGGATCCCAGATCTAGTGCAGCGCCGTCAGATGTTTAATGCGGCGAGAGGAAGATGAAGACGTAAACGAGCAGGAGGAAAAGAACCGTGTGCCCGGGACTGCTGCGTGCAGCACGTTTGGGGGGTCGTCGTTTACGCGTGTGCAGTCTGGTTCCCCCATGCGCACAGTCGAGCGCGCATTTCCTCTTTATCCGTGTGGAAGATACAGAAGCGCTGGGCCATAACGTATAAAAATCAATTGTCAGGCCTGATTACATTCAGTGTTTGCATCTCCAGGGCCATAAGTTGCTTTTGATCTCCGTCAAGTTCATAGCTGCGTTCACCACAGCACATGGAGCTGCTCAGTTCAGATGTGGCTCCAAATAGATCAAGCGCATTGTTTAGGTTTACGAGGGTAACCAAGGTATTTTGTGTTATTTTGCGTATGGTAACCCTCATTCTGTAAAATGTCTTGCAACGTTGTTTTGAGCCCTGCAGCAACTCCAATATCAAAATCACCTTTCAGTCCAAACAGTGAGCACAGATGTACACTTTTACCAGCCATGAAAGACTGCAAATATTAGCAACATGGCCTTAAGCTAAGACTGTATTTCACACAGTATTGCAAAAGATAAAAAGCTGTACAGTCTGCCATGACTTCAGTTTTAAAATATCACTATGGGGTCATATTGTTACATACTGTGTGTGTGTGTGTGTGTGTGTGTGTGTGTGTTATTCATGTTATATATATCATTATATATATTTAAATATATTATATATTTAAATTTTTCTGAATTCTGTTTTCATGGTTAAATAAAATTTTATTAATAAAAAAGCATGTATAATTCACTGGAATCATGAATCTCACACAATTTAATAGCAATTTATTAAAAGTTTTACAAATATTATATTTTTAAGGCCCTATGAAATGTTTTTTTTTCTTCTCAAATTCAGCTTTATTTCTTTTTCTTTTTTTCTTTTTTTAAACCAAATTCTGTTTTCCATTAATTTTCTAGATTCCATTTTAATGGATTCATTACATTTTAAGAACCAAAAGCATCACTAATTAATTGATTTTATTAAAAATGTATTTATTTTTCAGAAATACTGTGTGTGTTTATTTACATTTTTCTGCTAAATAAATTCTGGTAAATAATTTTTCTGGTAAATATTCCTTTAAAAATGATGTTTTATTAATGATTTTATTATTAGTAGTAGTATTTTCATTAGATTTCAAGGAGAACTCCACAAACAAAAATTTACAGATAATGTACTCACCCCCTTGTCATCCAAGATGTTCATGTCTTTCTTTCTTCAGTCGTAAAGAAATTATTTTTTGAGAAAAACATTTCAGCATTTTTCTTCTTATAATGGACTGCTATGGTGCCCCGAGTTTGAACTTCCAAAATGCAGTTTAAATGCGGCTTTAAACGATCCCAAATGCAGTTGTAAACAATCCCAGCCAAGGAAGAAGGGTCTTATCTAGCGAAACAATCGGTTATTTTCATAAAAAAGAATACAATTTCTATACTTTTTAATCTCTAATGCTCGTCTTGTCTTACTCTGCTTGGACTGTTTTTGTTCCGGTTCATGTCAGTTAGGGTATGTCGAAAAACTCCCATCTCATGTTTTCCCTCAACTTCAAAATTGTCCTATATCGCTGTTTTACCGTTTTTGTTAAGGTTGTTTGATCATCTTTGGATGTTCACTTTGCAAAGACTGGGTCGGTACTTCTGCAGCGATGTAGGATGATTTTGAAATGATTTTTGAAGTTGAGGGGAAAAATACGTTTGGAGTTTTTCGACATTCCCTAACTCTTGAACACAGAGTTCAGGCAGAGCAAGACAAGATGAGCGTTTGAGATTAAAAAGCATTTAAATTGTATTATTTTTCTTAAAATAACCGATTGTTTCGCTACATAAGACCCTTCTTCCTCGGCTGGGATCATTTACAACCGCATTGGGATCATCTGAAGTCGCATTTAAACTGCCTTTTGGAAGTTCATACTCGGGGCACCATATCAGTCCATTATACGGAGAAAAATGCTGAAATGTTTTTCTCAAAAAAACATAATTTCTTTACGACTAAAGAAAGAAAGACATGAACATGTCTTTGTCATCACCCCCTTGTCATCCACAAATTGGATGACAAGGGGGTGAGTACACTATCTGTAAAACCTTCTGGAAGTGTACTTCTCCTTTAAGTAGTATATTTCTGTCACAGTTTCTTCAAGGTAATCAAACTTTTATTTTGACGGTTTGCTGTGAAGCCCTTAAAGTCTCTGTTGGTATATGATAATGACAGTAGTTTTCTAATGGTAAAATGCTCATCTCTCTCATGAGAGATTATGTGTTTATGTACTCGTATATTGAGGCGACAGAGACTGAAAACATGCGTCACACATATCAGTATGTGTGTGGTAAACAAGACCACGCATCTGACATGCAGAATTCATATTCAAATAGTCTTTTTGTGGTTTAATACTCACAGACGCTAGTTCAAATCACGTTTTGATTTAAGTGTGCTGACCTACTTTTGATTTATCCATCCAAAATTTGACCAATTCCGAGACATTCCACGATATATGCTAAATTCCGTTTTTTACACCGAAAATACGCCATCCAGTCCGCGTGCAAAAACTTCCCAGGAGCGCTTGAAGACGGCCTTAATGCCAGATGTCAGAAGACCCCTATTATGGTTCGGATCCAAATCCATCCTGCATTACATAATCCTACATAGCAACAAAAGTCATCTACAAATCCGCTTAATATCTCGGACAGCGGTTCAATCTCTGGTCTGCCCTCCAAATCTGGACCTTTTGGATTTAGTACCATGCTCTCATTCTGTAGATCTATGTATAGATTTGCTCACCAATGCACAGCAGTAGCTTCTCTGGGAATTATGGGAATACAAAGAGAAAAAATGATTTGTCCACTCTCAAATGTCGGAAAGACCAATCAATCCATACGAACATCAGTGGAGGCTGCAGCTGATCGTGCCTAATCCTGATCTCTTTGTCTGAGCTCATCAGTCTGTGAGGTGTATATATTAAATCCCTGTTCAAACAATGACTCAGATACCTAATCAGGTAAATGTGTCACAGAGCCCATTTCAGGCATAAGAGATTACACTACAAAACAACAACAAATCCTAATGCTCCTGACGCTCCCCCTCAAATTGTAAACAGGACAGCTGTTTTGTTTTGCAGTCTCATTTTTTCATGTTATTTAAAATCTGTATTACTTTCTTTCCAACTTGAAACTGAGGCTATCCAACCCCAAAATGAGAAACCCCTTTAAGTATAAAGAACCAGCTATCACGTTAACATGTTATACTGTTATGAGACCATTATGAGCATATCTATTCTGTCCACCTGCGTTTTCCCTCATTGCCACCCACATTGCTGGAATTACAGCAATATTTTTGGACATGCAAACACTTCAGCCAGTCTAAATTAGCAAGAGACCATGAAAATCTTTCTTTTGGCTCTTTATACTAAGAAAGTACTGCTGGGACAGGTCAAGGGAATATCTTAAATTATTCAACAGTGTTGTATGAAGTCCATACTCTACTAGCACCTGCATGGAGGATTTCCCAGCTTTCTCGATCCAGCATTTCTGGATTCATTTAACTGACAGCAGATCCATTTGAATATGTGCAGTGCACCACAAGCCCTATTAATCTCTTTTAGCGAATAGTACATTCAGGCATGTTTGTAACGGAGACCAAAATGATCGTTTATATAACATTCCTACATTTCCTGCTCCTGCTGTGAGAGAACCGGCTTCTTATCGACGACTGCTGCTGCAGTGGGTCGCAGTGCACTATGCACAAATGCACTCGCACTATCAAAGACAAGACGCGCGTGCTTCGGGCATTTCGAGTGCGTGCAAGGCAGTAGTGATGCCGAGTCAGAATCATTTCTGGAATCGGTTCTTTCGAACACTCAAAACAAAAACAAATCAGTGGTTATTTGCGTCTTAATGTGATCCCTGGAGTGGCATATTAGGTGTTGTAACATTCCAGTAGTCATATTGTCATTTTATGTCTGATAGTTGAGTTCATTGCAGCTATGATTAAAGGGGGCATGACTTGAGAAACCAAATTTCCCTTGATCTTTTGACATAGAAGAGGTTTTTGTATGCTTACTGCATCCTGCAAGTTTCATAACTTAATGTCCTCATCATCAATAAAAAAGCATTTACGTACAGTAGTAACCCTCAGAAAATGGCTCATTTGGATCCGAGGTGCCAGGTGATGTCACCCGGGCACAGTCGTTTGCATAAACACTGCTTCCAGAGCAAGACATCGACATAGGTCCCGCCCACTGACGTTCAGCCGCTTAACGGTTGACAAATGATTACGTTGAATGCGAGTGTTGTGTTGCATCAAAAGCAAATAGAAATTATAATCATTGCTGCTATCGTGTCTACAATGGATACAGATGTGCGTTCGTTTTCTAAAAGTCGTCAGTAGGACTAATGGAGTGAAAGAACGTTCGCTTTAATGCGTTTGGTTTAAACAGCTCGTTCACGTCTTTGTACAGATATCTGAAGTATCCCAGTGTAAGGAACGAGTGGATAGTTTATTTTTAATGGCATGTGTTTTTATGATTTTGTTTTGTAAACTAGGCACAGTGTCATGGAGGGTTCACAAAGAGACATTTGTTGAAAAGCAGTACTAGATATGACTGCAGCTGCATCACAAACTGTAAGTAAATTATTTTAAAAAGCTGTGTCTGGAAATGATTGTTTTTTCGGATCATGTTATCAAAACACTCACATGAAATAGCGAGGGGTCGCTGATACCGTTTCCTATACAATGATGTTAGCCATATCATAAAAGTGGCCGATTACTGAAAAACTTTAAAGGACCCGCTCCCTTAAAAACAGGTCATTTTAGACAGAGGGTCAGAATGATTGTTGAAAATAATTTTTCCACATATTTGTTTTTTTATGTGTGTATGCAAAAAACTGTATTAACATTATAAGTAAACATTAAAATAACAACAAATTACGCCTTTAAAGGGATAGTTCACCCAAAAATAAAAATTCTGTCATTAATTATTCACCCTCATGTTGTCCAAGACCTTCGTTCATCTTCAGAACACAAATTAAGATATTTTTAATCAAATCTGAGAGCTTTCTGACCCTACATAGACAGCAGAGTCCTTCCACGTTCAGTGTCCAGAAAGATAGTAACAACATTGTTAAAATAGTCCATATGACATCAGAGGTTCAATCGTAATTTTACGAAGCTGTGAAAATACTTTTTGTGCGCAAAGAAAACCAAAATAACTTTATTCAACAATTATTTTCCTCTGCATCACCCTAGCGCCATTTTGGAGAGTATCAAGACACATGCACATGCTTTCCTCGCATATAAACGACGCTTTGTTTACGTTTAGAGGAAAGCGCACACGTGCGACATGATACTCTACAAAATGGCTCTAAGATTTGTTTTTGTTTTTTCCACACAAATAGAATTCTCACAGCTTCAAAAAATGACAATTGAACCACTGAGGTCACATCGACTATTTTGTTGATGTTCTTGATACCTTTCTGCACCTTGAACGTGGAAGGACACTTGCTGTCTATGGAGGGTCAGAAAGTGCTTGGATTTAATCAAAAAGACCTTAATTTGTGTTTCGAAGATGAACGAAGGTCTTAAGGGCTTGGAACGACATGAGGGTGAGTAATTAATGACAAAATTTTCATTTTTGGTTGAACTTAAGCTTAAAAAAAGTGAATCTATTTAGAACCTAAATATAATTAGCATGTAATTCGATAGCGAAAGGTATTTTTATGTATATAATTTTAGACGTTGTTTATTAAAATGCTGTTATTAAAACTAACTCTGTTTATGAAAGTGTCATAATCTAACATTGCTGCTTTTTGTCATATCAGTTCAATTGGTGAGTTCCGTGAATCACGGATCATTGCGAATCCAACATGTTTGATGTTTTTCGGTTGTCAGTGGGGGTACATACGGGAATATTACGGGACTAACAATCGAACGAGACAATTCTCGATTCAGTGATTTTAGTCAGGTTAACCTGAATCCTTACGAGTCGGACAAGTCCACAAGAAACCGTTCTCGGTTCAGTGAATCAAATTGTTGACTCGAGAAGAGCTCAGACCTACTCAGTTCGTTTTGTGAACGAATCGTTTTGACCTGTTCTGTAAACCAAATAAATGTATTTATTAAAGATCCCAACGAATTACTAAACGGCTGTTTAAGTTTTAGACACAAATGTTTTTAATTCAGCCTAATTGAAAGATAAATCCGCGAAAATGCGTAAAAACGCTAAACAA
The DNA here is from genome assembly GCA_019740295.1 of Labeo calbasu. Lineage (NCBI taxonomy): Eukaryota > Metazoa > Chordata > Actinopteri > Cypriniformes > Cyprinidae > Labeo > Labeo calbasu. The sequence continues at coordinate 18,594 of JAHKKF010529756.1, read as the reverse complement.
TTTGTGATCGTTCCATGTGCACAGTAAGCAAAAACTCCAACGAATAACGTATATGCATGTAGTTTATGCATCATCATGTTGATTTAAAAGCATTTGGTGCATAGTCTACTAATTCGAATTAAAAATGAAGAGAGCAAATTTACTACTAGCTTATCATGCATAAACCGTCTCAGTGTCACCCCAGGTTAGTGTTGAGTCTTAACTGACAGCTGTCATTTGTTGCATCATTAATCATCGCGTGGATAATGCTGATTCAACAATCTGCCAGCGCGCACAAATGCAACAGAAGAATATTCCCAGTCCGTCGCGCTCTTCTAAGCTTTCCTAAACATGTTGTTTGATAAATGTATGCCATTTCAGTTTTAACCCCGATTTTCTGTGGCAGCAGTGAATAAAACACAAGCTCAAACTCAGCAAAACGGGAAAATATCTGACTGCAGTCAATGTAAGTTCAAGGCATTGTCTTAATGTTGCATTTTCAGGTCTTCCCAACACTGAAAGAGAATTTCCTCCTAGGGAAACCCCATTAGCTCGTTACAGTAGTGAGATGCATCGTGCACGGAGATGGTTATAGTATATGAGGAAAGCTCACCTCACTCATGCTGGATGATGAGTATGATGATGAAGAGGGTGGATTCGGCAGAAGAGCAGCAGTGATGCAGTCCTTCGGTCCGTGCGCTGCGTGGGTTTGTGCGCCTGCTGGAGTTTTATACTTGGAGCTCCAACTCCCTTTCATGTCATCACGTTTGCACTAAACCAATGGAAAGCTGCCGGTGTCAACGCTTCTGATGTCACCACTTTAATCTTCCGAATAATCACTGAAGCGCACAATTGCAGCCTATACGAGTCCCATAGAAATGTAGAGTATGATAAATTACATATTTTGATGCATATGAATGTATTTACAACCATGTGTACGCAGCGTTCAATGCATTGCTTATACTATATATTTTATCAAATTATTGAAGATCATCCAAATATTTTAATGCACTAAATAAATGCACCTGCATTGCATTGAAACATTTTAATACACTATAAAGGAATATATGCAAAAGTAAATAAATAATAGTAATAATTTGAATGTGTAATGTACATATACAGCCAAGTAAATGAATGTATTCCCCACTAAATGTATTCAGTTTGCACAACCTGACAGCAAATGTGTTTGTGCTCCTCAGTGCAGATAAAGAGTCAGCATGCAGCCCTCGACTCGCTTAGATTCAGATGAACACCGGTGCAAAAGCTTCACTGCAGCAGTGGTTCTTGGCATAAATGAAGTTTGGATCAATGTAATCTTTAAAACAGCAGCAGGAAGATGCTTCACCAGCAAATCCCAGCCGTGATGAACAGAACGGTCCTTGATAAGAGGATATCTTAATAAATCATTTGTGTATTAGCATATGCATTTATCAGTTGAAAGCGTGCAGTTTTCCTTCTTCACTGCAGCATGTGAGCTTGGGGAGAATTCCTGTTTGCATGCTTCCACCCACAAACTAAGACAATTTCGAACCATTTTGGGGCTTGCATCACGTACGGTCTTTATAATCGCTGAGCAGCGAGTTTGGTTATCACAGATGTTATCATCTCTCTCAACAGATGAGCTCCATTAAACACAAGCTATTTCTCTGGTGCCATGCAGGGTAAAATCAGCTCGAGCGACGCAGGACGCAGTACAGCCAATTCAGAATTGTGTGACATTTCTGTCTTTGTTCTGTGAATTCCCATAACATTTTTTATTTGCTGGCTTGTTAAATGATAATCGATGGCCTTCCTTTAACTCGAGCTGGAAGATCAGTTTTAACAGACACGTTTTAATGGAGATTGGAAATTTAAAGGCCGTCCTTGGTGTTCTCTATTGACTCACACTTGGCCAAACAGACCTTACAGGGCACTTGTCACCATGAATTTCATGATGAACTGTGTATGAATGGAAGAAAATCTTTTTATCTTCGTTTTGCATTTCTGGCACTTTAAAGCAGTAGTTTGTCCAAAAATGAACATTTGCTGAAATATACTCACCCTCAGGCAATTCAAGAACAGATTTGGAGAAATTTACCATTACATCACTTGCTCACCAAAGGATCCTTTGCAGTGAATGGGTGCCGTCAGAATGAGAGTCCAAAAAGCTGATTAAAAACATCAGTAATCCACGACTTTAATCAAGCAATCAATATCTTGTGAAAAGCTGTGTTTGTATGAAACAAATCCATCGTTAAGGTGATTTGACTTTTAAACCATTTCCAGCATTTGAACCTTCTGTAATAGTTGCATACGAGTCCCTCAGTTGTCTCCGTGTGAAAAGATGGATCTTAAAATCATACAGCCATTGTTGGAAAGGGTTCAAAGACACAATAATGCTTAAAAAAACCCCAAAGAATTTGGTCTTTCTGAAGAACAGCTCATAACCAGCTCAGGACCAGCTTAAACCAGCTCATGACCAACTAAAGACATCTTAAACCAGCTCAAATCAGCTGCCATCTAACCAGCATATGCTGTGTTTTTTACAACAGGGATGTAATGGATAAAGGACTCATATTTTAGCAGGAAGCAGCGGTTTGAAGTTAAAAACACTGTAATGATAAATTTGTTTCTAACAAACGCTCAGCTTTTCACATCGGAAGAAATTTAATTGATGGACTGCAGTGGTGTGGATTACTTGTGGATCATTGTGATGTTTTTATCAGCAGTTTGAACTCTCATTCACGCAATAGGATCCACTGGTGAGCAATGCTAAATTTCTCCAAAGCTGTTCATCTTGGATAGCCTAATGGTGAGTACATTTTTAGCTTCTTTTGGGTGAACTATTCCTTTAAGTCAAATTACAGCCCTGCAGAAGGTCACTGCTCTTTTCTTTACATAAGAGAATTGTTCTCGGGTCTCTGTATTTTTGGTCTTCCCTGAGTAAACAGTGCCGCAGACAGTCCCTGTTTAATGGCGCTGCCTGGTGTCATATAATGTCTCTGCTGCCCCGGAGCTCTGAATTTGATAATGACCCACACTGCTTCAGAGTTACACTGCAACACTTTAGTAAGATCTGCAGAAACCTCTGTCTGGCTGTGTTTTTCAAAGCAGTCTCTAGAATTTTCCTGGTTGATGTTGAGACATAAGAGTCTTCTAGGCAAACCTGATAGCAATGGCACATTACTGTACATATTCAAGCAAATGCTTAATTCAAGTCTACTTCTTGTGATTACTTTTCAGCTATTCATTACACTGACAAGGCTTTGAGAATGCTTAAGCCTTAATTAAGGCCATTCCTGATAAACTATCAATGACCATTAGCAGAATCCTATGAATCATTTCCAGTGCATTGCTGGCACAGAAACTGCCTACACTAAGATGAGCGCAGGAGATAGTGGTGGAGGAGGGGGAACGTTTATTGGCATTGATACAGCTTGGCTTATAGTGAACCTACTTATGTCTGAGCCCTGTAACTATAGAGGAAACCCCTCTTAGACCCAGTGTTATTCTGTCATTGCTTCTGCTCATATCTGCATATACTGACTGTTACAATCTAATGATCTTTTCAATCTGATTGAGCCATCAATCCAATTGACCCTTCGCAAAGACCTGGTCCCTTTCGTTGCTTTTGCTACGTCCGATGAGCCATGCTCTCACGCTCACATCATGTTCTCACACAATAAAAAATACATTTCAGAGCAAAGAGAAAACTGACAAAGAGCCGACAGACAAGACAGAGCAGGATACTTGTGGTATGAAATGTCTCCACTTTCAAATTTTGTTATTTTTAAGAAATTTAAACAATAAATATAGTTGCAAGCGCCGATTACCGAGGTTCAAGCACTTTAAGGCATTAAAGCACATATGAAAAAAGACATTACATATTATTACATAATATTTATTCAAGCCTGTAACCACCTAAATCAGTGATTTAAAAAAACATTTTTGACATGTAATTTCCCATAGAAATATGATGATTTTTAATGTTTATGATAGCATCAGCTGTGATCCTATCTCACTATAACATTGCATGCCTGTTTAGAATCACCTGTTGCATGTGCTCACCAGGTTTTGTGAAGTTTTGAGTTTTCGTTTAGGCTTTATAGGCTTTTGGGTATTTTTGGACAGACCCCTTCTGAACAACCCTGTTATATCTTCCCAAAGGGTAAACTTCCCTTTATTATTGGGAAATGTATTATTGACCTAGAGAGTCCAGAGAATTGTACTGCAGTTTTTTTTTTCCAGATTGAGCAAAAAACCTAGGACTAGTTTGCAAAAGTAAGTTTTTAATATTTTCTCAATCATTTAACAAATGGTTTGATGGACAACAGTGGTTCTAGAGGCAAAGTTTTTTGGAATGAGGAGTTCTATCGTATGATATGACTATTGTGCGTATGTATGAAAAAACGGCCAACATACAATGGTTTACACCCTTAAAAAATTCCTTTTCAAATTTCACATTTTACAGACCTTTAAAGGCACAATATGTAAGTATTTTGTAATAAAATGTCCAAAAAACACTTGCAAAGTGTTATATATTTCATGCACTTGTGTACTTGCGTTATCTCAAAAGTTCTCAAGGATTTGTAAATCCAGAGAAATTCCAGTTTTTAAATAATGACTCGTCCCTGGTCATTGTCGCCTATCAATGGCGCAATATCCGCGCTATCCGCGGTTTCCGCTTATGAATACTATGGCAACACACGTGGACAAATGCGAAAGTTGTAGTTATACATAGGTCACGATTACATTTCGCAAAGAATGGAAAATCCCAAAAAACGTAGACGTACGCCAACTGAGGCAAGAAGGCATTGGTACAAACCCAGAAATAAAACAGAATAAATATTGGTGTGGCATTTCCGAAATGGAGAGAGCTTCGCGAAAACCTCGGACTGGACAGAGACTCCGATCTCCAATATATATATATTTTCGGCCGAAAACCAAAAATATCATTTTCGGCTGATAATTTTCGGCGGCCGAAAATTCGGTGCATCCCTAGTTTTTATGAAGTCTGGTGAGACGTTGTAGATGGTGCTGAGTACTACCATCTTTCCAAGTTTCAAGTCTCTACGACTCACGGTTTGGTTTGCACGCTCAGTTTTACGCGGACATTGCTGATCCTTGGCCATTCTAACAATTACAACAGGGTTTCAGCGCCATGCACTTGAACCTCTGAATACCATTTTTTTTGTGGTTCTTTAATGCGTCATGACAGGTTGCTCATGCAACATAAGATTATTGTTCTTAAATAAAATGGCAAAGAACTTGAAAAAGAGATCCAAAACACCCTAGCAACTGCATAGCAATGCACTAAAAACCATTCAGAACATGTTTGGAACCACATAACACTCTGGAATCTTGGTAGTGAGTTTTTCCTTGACAAACACCACTTATGTTGTTCATAAAATCTAAATTCTAATTATACAAATTATTTTAAGCCTTATAATTAATAATTATCCTAATCAGTGAGAACTTTACAGTGACCTCACCATAGTACACTTGTCATGCACTTGGACCTCTCTTTGCCTTTCATTAGCTGCCTACTGTAATGAAGTGTTCAATTCACAGTGGGCTCATTTGAAGTAAATGGCTCTCTGACACTAAATCACGCTGAATTATTACTGGCCTCCTGGAAAACTTGAACATTTTGCTGGAAGAGCAAGAGTTGCTCTTCACTCCAAATAACTCTATGGAAACGTACAATAGAATTTTAATTGGCACTAACTACTAATGTAAATTATTGATTGGAAAAATGGTGGAGATGCAAATCTTCAATGCTGATGAGAGGAAGATATTGTTTATAGTATGCCTGCGTGTTTACTGGACTAGAAAATTTAGTTTAAAACATAAGAATTAACATCGCTCTTAATACAAATGATGCACTGCATGAATACTAATCACAAACAGGCCAATAAGACCAGTGCAATTCAGAAATATATTCTGTACCTCAATTGAACCACTGACATAAAAGCTGAAATCTACCTGACTATTCATTAAACAAATTCATTTTGGTTATATACCAAATCTAAACACACTGAACAAGAGCTAAAAGAGCTTATGAAAATGGATTGGCGGGGCTTTAGGATGCATTAATGATTGTTAGGACGTAAGCCCACCATTATGCGTCAAATTCCAATCACATAAAGCAATATCTGAGCTCAGCATTAAACCTTAAAGAAACAGTACAGATTTGGAAGATTGGAACATTGAAGATTACACTACTTGCTCACCAATAGATCTTCTGCAGTCAGTGGGTGCCGTCAGAATGAGAGTCCAAACAGCTTATAAAAAACATGACTCCAGTCCATCAATTAACATCTTTTAAAGTGAAAAGCTGTGTTCGTAAGAAACAAATCCATCTTCAAACTGTTGCTTTCAGCTAAAAATGTAAGCACATAATATTGCTTTCTCCAATGAAAAAGTTGCACAGATCAAGCACTGTTTCCAAGCAAAAATGATGGTTAACTGATAGACTGGAGCTATGTGAATTACTTGTGGATTATTGTGACGTTTTTATCAGCTGTTTGGACTCTCATGCTGACGGCACCCATTCACTGCAGAGTATTTATTGGTGAGCAAGTAATCCAATGCAAAAATTCTCCAAATCGGTTCCATGAAGAAACAAACTCATCTACATATTGGATGGCCAGAGAGAGTCAATTTTAAGCACATTTTCATTTTCAAGGCATAATATGAAGAATCTGTCATTAATTTCACTAATGAATTCATCTGCATTGGCCTGGTGATCAGCATTGCTTTTTCTGCTGGAAGTACAAAAATAGCATGTTATTTTAAATAATAGGCAGACAGAAATGGGTCTCGAGTGATTATCCACCATGCAACCACAACAGAAGCATTTCCATCAGCTTGTAGGGGTATATAGAGAGAGAACAGACAGTTTTGCTACTCTCTGGAGGTTTTATTGTGAGAAAGTGATAAATCTTTAAAAGCAAGGTTGTGAGCAAAGGTGATAATATTTCCTCTCCAATCATTAGCTCCTAAATTTTGCCTGAGACCAGGCTTTGTCTTCTGGCAAGACCACCCTGGTGTATCAGTTTTAGAGGTTGCCGTATTTCTGTCTGGTTTTTCCGAAACACATCGCTGGTTCATTAACTCCCAGAGCGCCTTTAGCAAAAGATCCCACTAGATTGTGTGGACAAATAAACTGTGGAGTCTGGCTGACCTTTATGCTTCTCACATCCATGATCATTTGCTTCAGGAGGAGACAGTCATTCAAACCAACTGCATTAAGCAGCTATTCTGAGAGGTTGTTAATAGTGTGCCAAGATCTGTGGAGAACTTTACTTCTGCTCACACTCTGAATATTTCATGACGGCAACTCTGTAGGTCCGTGTTCTTTAAGTGAGAATGCTTTCGAAAAAGGTTTGACTTTAAAGGGATAGCTCATCCAAAAATGTCATTCCAAACCCGTAAGACTTATATTTATCTTCGGAACACAAATTAAGATGTTTTTGATGAAGTCCGAGAGCTTTCTGATCCTCCATAGACAGCAACGCAACTACCACATTCAAAGCTCAGAAAGGTAGTGAGGATATCGTTAAATTAGTCCATGTGACATCAGTGGTTCAACCTTAATTTTATGAAGCTACAAGAATACTTTTTGTGTGTGAAGGAAACAGAAATATGACTTTACTTAACACTTTCTTTTCTTCCATGTCAGTCTCTGCCGCAATTCACGAGAGTAGCATGATGCATGTGTAAGCAGCACCATATGTGTACATCGTGGCATTATGCAGTGAACACTGACACGGAAGAGAAGAAATTGTTGAATAAAGTCATTATTTTTGTTTTCTTTGCAAATAAAAAGTATTTTAATATAGGGCTGTCACTTACAATTATTCTGGTAATCTTTAGGGATGCGACTCCTGGCACAAGATCTTGCGAGACACATCGGATCTGACTGGTCTTGTCAGTGACAATATACTCGCAAAACATTTTGCAGTGTTTACATTAGAGCTGCATGATTAATCGTTAAAGGATTGATCTCTATTCAAACACCCACGCAATCTTATTCCTAAATGACAACGATTCAGCGGTGTCTATTACGACGGTTTCACACTCTACTGATGCTTATGATGTGAAAAGACATTAAAATCTGCATTCACGCTGTTGCTGATCCAAAAAGAGCAACACAAACAGTCTTTTCAACCACATAATGATCATTATTTCTGTGTTGCATGCATTTAAATAACAGAAGTACTGGGCTGAAAGTTTATAGTTTGGACATAAACGCGTATTGTGTACAGTAGCGATCAAAACGAAAGTATCATAACACTTGTAACACTTTGTAACACTTATCCACTTCCGCCAGCAGGTGGACAAACTGCACGTTTAAAAAAGTATTTATCATTGAATCATTCATTAAGGAGATTCCAATAGTGAAACAAGTCTTTATTAATTGAGACATTGACTCCTTCATTTTTTACAATTTTGTTCCAATATATATATTTTTAAGCATTGAACATTTTGTTAGAACCACTGGTAAATTACTTTATTTTTTATTTTTTAGAGTAATCTAATCCTTCTTTTCTTCAGAACCGTGAAAGAATCATGATCTCTAATTTATTTTTTTTTAAATTGTGATTTTCAGTTTATCCAGAATCGCTCCGCTTTAGTTTACGTTTATTACTGCATATAATTAATTAAAATAAAAGTTTAACTTCATAAAGTACAAGTTCATATCAAAATGCACATGCATTTCGTGTTTTTCAGTTGAATAAAATACTATTTTTCCCTATATATTTCAAAATTTAGGATTGTTTAAAAAAAGTTTTGAAAATCTCCTCTCATCTTGTCTTGTTCTCCTGAACCCAGTCTCCTGTGTCCTCTCGTCTCGTCTCGTGGGATAAGTGTCTCGTCACACCCCTAGTAATCTGTCAGTTATTCTGATTGATTAATCGAGTAATCGAATTTTGAAGTAATAAAAAGACTGAACAATATAATGGCTTAAAATACATGTAGAAATGAGGCAATAATAATGAATATAGCAAGTAATCATATGGTTTTATTGAACAAAACAGTTAAAATACACAATGTATTAAAACAACAAATTATAACTTATGTACATTATGTATTAAATCAGATGCCTGCAGAGGGCGCAAACAGCCTGTTTCTACACTTTACAAAGCTTAATCCTTGTTTAATACTGACTCAACAAAATTGAATTAAAATGTCCACTTAATCTTTAATATTTGGCCATTTCCTTATGACAGAAAAGCTACAGTCACTGTAATTTCTTGAATATGTGGACATCAAGACGTGTAAACTCAGAGCGAGGGTTTCAGCTTTTATTTTGAAATCGCGATGAAGACTTAACGTTAGCATATTGAGAAACATCATCATAATATGATTATATTCTGCTGTGTTTGCGTATAGGTTTATAAATGATTTACCTTACAAATCTGATAAAATATGCAGAGATGGAGTTTGAGAGGCTCCACACATGTAACTTAAATGATAACAGTTTGTGTAGCAGCATTTATTGTGAAGGGAGCCGTTCTGAAACGCATGTACGTAACCTACACGAATATAAATAATTAAAGCGCATATATTACACCTGCATCGCATATAGTTATTTAATTGAATCGTAACGTTTGTGAATTCTTAATAGTATTATGCTTTATAATTTTTAAATGGGTTTAATATGTGGAATGCGCCACTTCCGGTATTTTCCTGATTACTCGACACAGGCAAAATGCAATCGAGGATTTTTAAAAATCGAATACTGGAATAGAATCGAGGAATCGTTGCAGCCCTGATTTCGTAGCTTCATAACAGTATGGTTGAACCACTGATGCATGGACTATTTTAAGGATATCCTTTCAGAAAGCTCTCGAATTACTACAAAATATCTTAATTTGTGTTCTGAAGATGAACGAATGTCTTACGAGTAATTAATGATGGCTATGGTAATGACTATACCTTTAATGCCCATTTCAGGACTGGACAAGATAATATTCAACAGTTATTTCGGTGCATTAGCAAAGTAATATGAGATGCACAAATCATTAATTTTATGAATTCAAAATATCTAATTATCTAATTATTAACCAGCTGATACCATCACACTACCACAGCATCACCACAGGGTTTTACCATCATATTTTGCTTCATATTAGAATGAAACTGGAGATGTTCCATATCTGTGTCTTGGAGGTACACAGTGCCGGTTACATAACAGGAAGTGTCTTTGGTGTGGTCGTAATGAGTGGGAGAATATCAGCTGCTCGGCCAGCTCAGAGCTGGGTGGAGTGAGGCATGAGGAAGAGGAAGACTCCTCAGCTCATAACAAGCCACAGGGGAATAGATGCCAGCCTACAGCTGGCCATTAACCGCGCTTTATTTATTTATTTATGAGCATTCATTATTTTTTAAGGGAAGAGATGAAAGCGGGCTAATATTCACACACACTGACTGCAGAGCACTTGGATGTCAGATACACACTGCAGCGAGATGTTCTACTAAACTAAAGGAATGCTTGAAAAAGAGCAGCAGTGTGTTTCTGTCTGTTGTCTATATGTCTGTTCTTTGATTTAAAATGTTCTCCAGCTTTGCGGCTTCTGAAAGTATTTTTGAAATGTACTAAAAGCAGAATGTAAATTCAACTAGGATAGATAGATAATTGAACTTTAACAAATAAAAAAATAATTGTACAAAAAAGCGTTTATTACATGCATAAGAATTTAGGGACACATAAATATGTTGTCAGACGAAAAAAAAGAAAAGCTAAAAATAATTCTCCTAATCTGGCCTTTGTCCCTTTTTCAGAATAAAATATACAAATATTCTTAAAATGAATAGAAAAATAAAACATATGTTGAATTAGTTGAGAATTAGGTATAATACATTTTTTTTTTATTTCGCAAACATATTTTTCTTGTTTTAGGCATAAAAAGTGAGGTTCATGCATAAAACGATGAAAAATACATACTACATACATATATATATACACACACACATCTGTATGTATACACACACATTTGTTCAAAATGCTTATCCATTTAATGGATTTTAGTGCCATTAAAATGTGTGAAACAGATAAGTGAAAACTACATAGAAGGTCTTTATACATTTGATATTACTGATTAAGTGATTGATCATCACATAGTTCCAGTTAATTTCATAACACTTGTAAACAGTTTTCTCTCTGTGGGAAGTTAAAGATTAGTGGTTTATATTAATTGTTTAGCCACATCATGCTTCATATAAGATTCTCATTGAAAATCTTTGGTTTAATTGTAAGCAGCTATAAAAACAGGAAGCAAAACTCCTGTAGGTTGTGTTGTGCCATATGCTGATGATTTTATGATTCTGGAGAAAACAGGAAGATGTTGATTCAAACAAACCTGCTGTGGAAATAAGCATCTGATGAATGCATTATGCACATGCAGGTTTTTTAAAATGAATCAACACTTCTGTCATACCAGTTTGTTTACCTAAACAGACAAGGGATTTCCGGCAGATCTTTACCAATCCCTCGACCGCCCTCATCTTGACCACGTTTGTCTGTTAAAGCTCAAAAATGTGCTCTGGTGGTGATCATCTACAGTGTTCAAGTCTGAAACCACCAAAAAAATCCTTCAACGTTCCAATGAATAATCCAGTGGAGGTGAACCAGATCACCTTAAGTGCTGATATGAAGTCCTTCAGGCTGTCCTTCTTCTGTAATCAAACCTAAAATGATGATTGTATGTGCAAAAAAGAAGACAGCCAGAACACCTGCTGTCTGTGAAGTCCAACATTTAGACAATAGTCATGTGTCTGTGCTTCCTGTGACCATCATCAAAAAAGCCATCGGCCACCTGAAAAAACAAAGATTTATATTAGATCTGAAGTAGATGTAGATAAAAATGACTTTCTTTGACTCATGACTTTCTTTCTTCGGTTGGAAAGGAATGAAGGTTTTTGAGGAAAACATTCCAGGATTTTTCTCCATATAATGGACTTCAATGGGGATCAGTGGGTTGAAGGTCCAAATTACAGTTTCAATGCAGCTTTAAAGGGCACTACATGATCCCAGCCAAGGAATAAGGGTCTTATTTAATGACACGTTTGGTCATTATTTCAAAGAAATTCAAATTTCTATACTTTTTAACCACAAATGCTCATCTTGCACTAGCTTTGCGTTGCGTGTCCGGGACTTCACGCATTACGTAATCATGTAGGAAAGGTCATGCGCGGTTAGCTCTTTGTTTTTGTACTTTGGTTCAAAAAGGTAGGGGAAGACTAAAAACTCTCATATTCTCCTTCAACTTCAAAATCGTCCAACATTTGACTTTCTTTGCACGTTTGCTTTGTAAACACTGGGTCGGTACTTCCGTCTATGTCACGTGAGACCTTTCCAACGTGGCTACATAATGCGTGAAGTCGAGGTAGTGCAAGATGAGCATTTGTGGTTAAAAAGTATATAAATTTGTATTTTTTTTTTTTTAGAAAATGACAGATCGTTTCACTAAATGAGACCCTTGTTCCACGGCTGGGATCGTGTAAAACCCTTTGAAGCTGCACTGATACTCCAATTTGGACTAGAGTTGTTACAGTGAGGAAACTTTCCTACCGTTTAATCAACATGTGACAACACCGATAATACCAGTATCTCTGCGGGAGGGGGTTCCCTCTTTTTCTAGCTTTCCATTGCTTGTAAATAGCTTAAAAGCGCTGTGCGCATTTTATTTCACTTTCGAATTAGTGGCAATTCGGCATCAAAATACAACGTCAAACTCACTTCGCCTATATATAAATCATATAACTTTTATTAACAAAACGAATAAAAATACACCATGCTATAGGCAATGCCTAATATAAAATAACAAATAACTTAAAGTTTAAATAGGTAAAAACACAAAAGCAAAACAAAAAAGAAAGCTTGGAGACACAAGATAAGCCTTGATGTCAAATAAAATAAATAAATTACAGAAAGTTTATTAAAAATAAGCAAACACTGTGGAACCAACTAAATAAAAAATTAATGTCTAAAAAACTTCCAATATCCCCTTAGATAAGCAGCAAAAGTCAAGAGGCTTTTCAAAATCCAAAATACTGCCAAACAGGTGCTTTCGCATTTCATTTCAAAACTAAATCATCCTTTGTTGTTTTGTCTTTCTCAACTCGACTTTCGACTCACTCTCTTCACGTGATAAATGAAAGCTGATCTGTAATGCGACTGTCGTTCGGCACACTGCATTGAGCAGCAGCATTCAGTTTTTAATTGTAGTGTCTGTGCTTTAACTGAACTAAATGAATTTTATTCCTATAAAAAATAAAAACGACAGTCGCGGGTGGTGCCGTGGTGGGCAAGTGACGAAACTGGTGTTGCGGCTTCACACCGTCATCACTGTCTATCGCAGCAAGCCTAATTTGGACCTTCAACCCGTTGGATCCCATTGAAGTCCACTATATGGAGAAAAATCCTGGAATGTTTTCCTCGAAAACCTTAAAGGAGAAGTCCACTTCCAAAACAAAGGTTCACATATAATGTACTCACCCCCTTGTCATCCAAGATGTTCATGTCTTTCTTTCTTCAGTTGTAAAGAAATAGTTTTTTGAGGAAAACATTTCAGCATTTT
>JAHKKF010529754.1:0-16678 GCA_019740295.1 Labeo calbasu | reverse complement strand
CCTATTCATTCATTATATATAGCCTAGCTTTATGTTTTTCTCCATTCGCAGAAGCGCTGGAGGTGCGTGATTTGATGTGTCCATGTGAATCCTTATGTTCTGTTGCGCAGGTAAAATTAATCCCTGGAAAACAAATTCTGGTTTTAAAACAGGTCACTGACACTTATTCTTTCTAAAATAATTAAATTGGTATTATACAAACCACAGCACATAGAGTTTCTATTTTGGATCAAAACAGTGATTTGACCATTCCTGTTGACAAATTCAAGGGCTCAAATGAACATATTTGACATTGTAACATATTTTGTTTGATAAAATTATTCTTACATCTGCCACTGTCAGTCATGGGATTTTCTGTGTTCTTCCACAGAATGGAATGTTTGCCACTGAAAACGGACATGATATTTCATGCTATATAATTGGTGAAAGACAGATGGGGGTGGATTCATGCAACATCACACTTGTTCTCCTCAAGTTCAACATAATACAAAACAAACATGAACGCCATTTGACAAGACTGAGTGTATTACAACACATCCAGAACAACTGATGAGAAATACTAAAGCAAACACAGCAGTGTCAGAAGGGGAACATGCATCAAGTTCATTTAAAAAGTCACCCGAGCTTTTGTGCCAACAGTTGAGCAGTCAGCAGTTTTATTCTTTGAAGTGCTGCAGCTTTTTTGCAGCATATTGTTTACTGTCATTTGCATCCAAATAATTACCCCATCAGGACAACGGGAACAGAATCACAGCCTGGTTTAATTACTCTCTGTCGAGCCCAACTCCGAATTTAAATTGCAGATTTAGGATTCCCTTGTTTGCGTCTGTAGAAAGCTTTGACATGCATTAAGTTTACATTACACACTCGTACAGCCTTCTGTCTATTCTCAGATGTCAACTTCTGTTTGTTAGACGACAGCCCCATGTCTGCTTAATATTCAAATATAAACATGATCATTTTGTTTTCTCGAAATCTAAGTGCTTTACGTTTCTGGTTTTATGCACATAATCATCTGTAATTTTCGTATTCATCATGATAGAATAATTAGCATCCTATTTTCTGTTTGTGTGCTTTGCGAATTCATTGCTTAAATTGCAGTACTTATGTTAGTTTCTTTTTCCACGTGTTTTTGTTTCAATTCACTTTCTTACAAAAATTACTAGCATACGTGATACGTGAGGATGGTTATTTTCTGTTAAAGTAGGCTATTTTTGCTCTCCAGATGCTTGTGGTCTTTATACAGGGCTGCGAGTTTGTACGCGCTGTAGTAAGTGCTTCATTTTGTAGATGCACTTCACAGCATCCTCATGTTCCACAAAGCCAAAACCAATCACAGAATGCAGAGCTGAAACACAGGATTTTTCCAAATGCTCAAATTACACTGAGGCACTAACAAGCCAAATCACAATATGCAAAAATCGAGGCTCTGATGTAATGTAGTAATGTAGAAAGAGGTTAAGATAATCAACAGTTTCTGGGAAACAACAATTACAGCTAAAGCAACACATTACAGGTCCCATTAGTTAACGTTAGTTAATGAATTAACTAACCTGAACTAACGATGAGCAATACATTTGTTACAGTATCTATTCATCTTTATTAAAGGTCACCTATTATGCAAAATTCACTTTTACATCGTCTTCTTATGAAAGCTTTAAAAGTTATTCATTCCAGAGCAGTGAGTCACTTTCTGCTTTTGTTTTATTGTCAGGGTCAGATAAAAGTGTGTAAACTGCAGTATAGTTACTGTATATTATGCCGTTGTCTCTTAATACACAGATCTAATATAAACATGTGATTTCTTTTCCAGCTGTTTACCTTCACAGACTGTTTTTCACATAAACTTGTGTGACACTTTAAGCACAATAAGACATGAAAGAGTTAGTTTAGTACTCACATGCCTCATGAAGGCCACTTTCTGTCCTCGTGCTTCAGATGTGTGCGCTTAGAAAACCCTATATCGAAAGTTTAAACTGATATGATTCTAAAACACATTATTTCAGCACAATACACATAATAATCCAAAGCAAACAGATTTTTGTACTTTGTACGCAGAGCTCACACATGCGCACTGAAGTTATTTTGCAGTAATCAGTTATTCCACAAGGTGGCAACGCTGTCCCAGGCCGTTGTTTCACAGTAGAAAACTTAACTAAAGAGACGAAACAACAACAAAATAGCGAAGACTGCAACAACAACAGAAGCTCTCATTGACAAGCACTTGTGAGCAAGAGGGTATGAGACAGCTCAACTTTGGTTTAAAAGAGTTCAAATATATTTTATATTGGTCATAACTTATAGGGAAAAATAAAGCAGACATTGGACATGGATGAAGCTTTTTAGAGCGCATCTGTCGACCGCTTAAATTCGTGCACATCAAACGGAGTATACTTTGAAAGGCTACGTGTTCGACTGTACGCATATGCTAGCGTAGGCGTACAAAAACAAAGTATACTTTGGGCTTTAGTGTCCATTCCATGCACTGACCACCAAAATCCTTGGACTACTTATCAAATGAATCTAAATTAAATAAGATAAACCTTCAGGCTTTGGCCTTGTACCTATAAAAACATTAAGAAAATAAAACTCCTCAAAAGCTGGTATAACTTCAATGGAAAGAGATAGAAATAAGTACTAAAAACTAAGATAATTCACTGGTGAGAAGGTTATAATGAGCTCAAAATCAGTTTGCGAAGTATTACCCGAAGCAATGTCCCTACACTAATTCTCGGTTTCTAAAGCAAGTGAGCTGACTACGGAGGCAGCATTCTAAGGGATGACAGGCTAGAGATACAGGCTGTTCAAACAGGTAGACAGTCTAATTAGGCTTCTTCAAGATACCTTATTTTAGCCAAATTCCAAGGCAGCATTGCATTTATTCTTTGTGGAGAAATCAATTCCATACTGCATTAAATTATATTTAAGGCAATATTAATAAAAACAGTCACAGTACTACTGCTTGTTAGAGTAGTGTGATGTTAGCTTAGCAACTTCCTATTGGCAAATTTAAATCAACAGTGAGTTAAATCTCCTGTGAGGAACACTATTTACATTTCCCAAATCCATCACTTATGAGGTTCCATGACAGTTAGGATGTTGTCTTGGAAGGCAGCTGCCTATGTAGACAGCTCACTAGATTTTGTAACAGCATTTTAAGGTCTCAGCAGACCATGATGGTGAGCAGCTTTGTCACACATCCTCACATATTTTCCATGTCAAAGATATGCCTACTAAGCTCCAAAAAACTAGACTGATGAAGAACGTTCACAGCTGAGGATGGATTTTGGACCCCAGTTAACAGAGAATGACAGCAAGATCTTAACACCACACAAACCTTTAGAAGTCAACTTGAAAAATCTAGAAAAACTCTTTATCTTTAAACTATAAAAACAATTTCTGTAGCTCTTCTGTAAATAATCCATCAAAGTAACTATGAATAGCAAAGCAGTTTCTCAGAAATTAAACAGATGGCCATGGTATGCATTATTAATGAAACATACATGCAAAAGGCTAAATATGTTATACTATTAACTTTTTTTTTTCAATCAAGCTGTTACTGTACTGCGACAAAATGGTGCAGTGGCTCCAAGGACACAAGGTGCTTTTTTGTGTGTGATGAAGCTGGTTCTTTCATAACAGTTTTAATACCTTTAGGGTTTTTTCTGCTAAAATCATTTGAGAACATACTGAGAAATGTCTCAACTCTCTTTGGCCATACAAAGAAAGGCAGTGGGTTCCTAATGATGTTTTGAAACCCACTGACTTTCGTTGAATAGACAAAAACAGCTGAAATATTCTTCTAGGGTGATTAATTAGGAAAATGAAACCTTGACATTTTAGGCAATTTGGAAATCACAAGCCAGAACGTGTCTGGGAATAAGAAGACGAAAGAGAAAAGAGAAAGTAAGTAATTCAGGTTCAGAACAAAATGACAGTGAGTAAATGATGACAGAATTTTCATTTTTGGGTGAACTATTTATATTATTTAGTAATATTAAGGTAAGAAACTCAATCATAAAATCAGACAGTGTGAGTGTGAAAACAAAAAAATGTCATTGTATCAGTCATAAATCTTTTTTTTTAATTTGCATTTTCATTCTCTCTATCATATAAAACACTTCATCTGTTGTAAAAACACAAGACAATGCACGCAGACATGCAAGCTAAATTAAATCAATCTTTGACCTGTACATTAACAAGCCTAATTGCAGTGATGTGATACTCGCACACGCATGTACACTTTCAAACAATGTACTTAAGCATCCACAAACAATCATTTTTGGTCCCAGGGCCTCTGGAACCCACCCAGCATCTTTAGATTGATCATAATGGCTGTGTTTAGAAATAAAAGGGCCCAATTAGCCATTCAGCAACTCTTGCCCCCTTTGTGCACATTACACTTGCAAATAATCCTATTATCACAACGACACAGAGTAACACAGAAAGGCTCCTGAATATCAATAACACAGCAAATAAACAATGCATTATTATTATTTTAATCAAGATCTGTCAATTGTGATAAACTCTGAGAGTGTGCCGTTTCTAAATTGTATGCAGTTTATCTTGAGAGACAAACAGAGTTTAACATGTTGTAATTAAGCAACAATTAGTGAAAAAAAGCAACAGAACAAGATAACTGTGAAACAAAAGAAATCAAAACAAAAAAGCTGACTTAATTTGTTGACCCATCATGTGTCCTGCATAAATCAATTTGGATTTTTTGTAATGTGTATTTAATGTTGTTTGTCCTTCACAATAATGTCATATTAAAATTTTAACAAATTTGATTCAATTCATGTAATTACTTCAACTGATAAACTGAATCATTTGACTGCCCTTAATTTGGTGACCTATTTGATTACAAGTAAATCAAAGGTTAATAGTCATGCAGGAAACATTGGTTTTGTATCATCGAAATCTATTCATATTAGTTACTTGATGTCCAGTGTGCAGTCAGGCGAGAAACCACATGACTGTCAGTTTAAATGCAAGGAAAAAAAATAGACGGGAATATTTTGTTTAACAGTATGGAGGAGTAGAGTAACTAATTGCAGCAGTCGATGACATTTTATCTGTACAAAGAAACAAAGCACACACATATCTGTCAGTACACGTCGCATGAAGTACCGAGACGTATTGACATACCAGGATCGGACAGCTGGGTATTCTCTGTGGCGTATGTCACACCTGCTCCCCAAACAAAAGTGTCCAGCATCTGGACAGGTCAGTGCACACGGCCCGCTGACAGGACTGCTAACAAGCTTAGTGCCACAACAGTCCCAGAGCCCGAGATGATGACAAGACTCACTACAGACACATGACATACTACTCTACACTGCACAGTTTGTTTCATGTGATTGTTTGTCTGAATCAAAGAGGTCTACAATACCTGCAGAAAGTAATCCACTAGCATTCCCATTCACCTCAATGACACAGTCTGGATGGTGCAGGAACCCCTGAAGTAGGTTATTTGAAATCTGTCAGAGTAGCTCATGGGCTTGGACTTTCTGACCTGTAAAAACTGTATTTAGAATCATCTACACATATATTTTGATATTTAGTTGTAACACAGTATATTACTAATCTTATTTATTTTACAAAATGTATAATAGTAAATTAAAGATTTAATGAAAACACCGAACATTTTTCTGTCAACAATAACAACTCTATGATCCATTTTGGCATTATGAGCACTGCCATAGAACTGAGTTGTTCACAAAACTGTTCAGAGTTAAATCTTAGAATTCTCATCTTATAATTGTAGTAATTATAACTCAAATTGAACGCTGCATAACTACTCATGAGCCACAGGAAAATTACATCATGACAATACTGATTGGGTGATGCACCACACGGACACAAGAACTAGAGAACTTAAAGGTATAGTTACCCAAACATGAAAATTACCCATCAACTTTCTTCTTTCAGACGAATGTAATTGGAGTTATAGTAAAAAAAAATGTTCTGGCTCTTTCAAGCTTTTTATAATGTCAGTATCAAACCTCAGGACTGTTTGTTGTGTTTTCTTTCCCTGTGTGCTCGGTTTGACCTAGTTTTCGTCTATGTTTGATTGTGTCATTTAGTTCAGGTGTGTCTTGTTAACAATCCTCATGTGCAAATGTATTTAAGTTGTGTTTATTCCTCTGTTCCCTGTCCGGTCTACTTAGTTCCTACGTATGCACCTGGCCTGTCCGTCCTGTATTTACCCTCTTGTGGATTATTAAAGACTATTTGCATTAATCTTCATCATCTTCATGCATTCATTTACCATAGCGTGACAGAGGACCGGACCTAGACAAAAAGTATTTTTTTTTTTTAAATATATTATTTATAAACTACTCTAGATCCAGAGCCCAGCCCACCATCACCCCACTGTGTGGAGCCAAAGCTGTGTGGAGGCCCCTCTGCTCACCCTCAGTCCACCACCTGTGCTGTGGGACCCAACGGCTACTGCTGGGTCATCAACACTGAGGTCCGTCAGTCCACCAGCTCCCCCGGGCTCCCTTGTCCCTTCGGCTCTGCCTTGGTCAGTCATTGATTATCCGCTGCCTCGGGACTCCACTCCTCCGGCTACACCTTGTCCCTCTGACTCCACCTTGGTCCTTTCTCGCTTCAGCTCCACCATGGCCGTCCGGATCCTCAGCGTCACCCTGGCTCTTCGGCTCTCCGTCTCCACCCTAAGGCTCCATCGCCACCTGCTCCGCTGCCGTCGGTTGGCCCCCTAGATCCGTCAGCCCTTCCTCCACCACGGCTCCTCTCTCCGTCAGCTCCACCATGGGTCGCCATCATGGCTGCAGCCTGGCTCCTCCTGCTCCAAGTCCCTCCTGTCTTCTCCCTGGCTTACCTCTGTCGTCTCCACCCTGGACTCTGTTTGTTGTCCTCCAGTCAGTGAATGGTTTTCTGAAGTTCAAAAAAAGTGCATCCATGCATCATAAAAGTACTCCACATGGCTCAGGGGGGTTAAATTACTGCCTTTCTTAAGTGAATCGATGCGTTTGAAAAATATCCATATTATAACTTTACAATCCGTAATCTCTAGCTTCCACAAACTGTTGTACGCTATTTCACAAGAGAGTGGCATTCCAGTGGATGACGTAGGACAAAGGCGTAGCGTAAGCTGATGAATGTGGAAGAGCAGAGGAGAGAGGAAAACAAAACACCGGTCACAAATTAGAGGTATAAAACAAGGATTTGTAAAGAAAAACGTCAGAGGATTTCGACATAAGCCAAGATGAGACTGGTTTTCCTTTGCTGTAAACAAATTTTGTTTCTGGCGAGACTAGCATATTTTCATCGGGGTTTACGCTATGCCTAAATCCTATGTCATCCGCTGGAACGCCACTCTCTCACGAACACGTGTACAACAGTTAGCGGAAGCTAGAGATCATTGTTTATAAAATTTAAAATATGGAGTGGGGAGTACTTTTTTTGATGCAGGGATGCACTTTATTTTGCTTCATAATATCGACCATAATTCACTGCCATTATAAAAATTGGAAGAGCCAGGACATTTTTTAATATAACTCCAAATGTATCCATCTGAAAGAAAAAAGGCACCAACCATTATGGGCTAACTATTGGCCAAATCTTAAACCCTTAGTCTAACCATGTATAGTGCAGGATTTTGACCTCAGTTGTCACTGGCACAACAGTAAAAGCAGGCTAAGCAGATGAAGGAAAACATGTCAGAAGACTGCATTTCACCAACTTTTCATCTTTTCACAAGAAAAGAAAACAAGACTCACACACTTTCTATGAGTGACACTTGGCTGGAATGCCATCCTGAATTGTAATAAGGCAACACAAGCACTGACACCTCTCTGTGGAGTCAGATGCTGCCTCCAGGAGGCATTAGGTGCTTCATATCCTTTAAAGGTATAATAGTCGATGGGTTGGTGCAAGCGTGATATTCTGCTATAATTCCATCTTAATATGCAAATGTGAAGATGTCATCATCATTTACTCACCCTTAGGTCATTCAAAACTAAAAAAGCACCAGAAATGTATCATAGTTCATATGACTTTTATGCTTTTATGGAGAATTCTGGTCAAGTTATATTAAAACGTGTGGTCGTTCTATTCCTATCATGTTGAATTTGAAGACCATTCACATGATCCTTCAAATGTAATGTGGTACTGTACCGTAACATGAGCAATGCCGTGGAGACACTTCCAGAACCATGTGGTGGCTCCCTTCATGATCTGGACCAAAATGAGCCAACAGTCAACCATGGATAAGCGTAGACTGCGGAAAAGGCCTGTAGTGCAACATATCTATCCAATTTCAAGGTCATGTGCTTGTAACCAGCAAATACCATTTTGAAATTGGATTTGTGAGTTTGGTAAACTGCACGGGATACACAGCCTAAAGGGAGTCACAGACTGTGTTTTATTTTTCTATTTTTACATTTTTTTTTTCTCTCTCCCCTCTCAATTTCATGCACACCAATTTCACGCAGACAGTGTGGAGACTGGGAACTCACCCAATATGGACTGGGAATTGAAGATTAAATATAATCATACAGTGCGTATGCAAAGGCCGACA
This sequence comes from Labeo calbasu, assembly GCA_019740295.1. Lineage (NCBI taxonomy): Eukaryota > Metazoa > Chordata > Actinopteri > Cypriniformes > Cyprinidae > Labeo > Labeo calbasu. The sequence continues at coordinate 8,130 of JAHKKF010529754.1, read as the reverse complement.
CTGTCAGGCTGTCACGGTGCACATATTTACATTTGCATTTGCAAAAAGGGACTGCATTGGATAACAAAATATTGCTAGTGATTTTCATTATTACCACTGACAGGGAAAAAAGACATTTCTCAAAATATCTTCTTCTATGATTTGCAGAAAAAAAGTCATACAGGTTTGGAATGATGTAAGAAGTGTAAATAATATATTCAAATATATTATGATTTAGAGCATAAAATAGGCTGATTAAATATCTAGTAACAGCTAATACGGATAAATTAGAAAAGTAATATGTTGTGCATTGCTATAAAAAAAGTAATTCCAAAAATATTAAGTTCTGAGAGATCTATCAGCATTTGTTTGCAGATGGCACTTGGTTTGGTATTTTGCTTTTAATGCTATGACATTCACACATTTTAAGTGTGACACAGTCATCCAAACACTTTGGGGCCACTGTACAGTTAATATAATATAGTTTTAACATGTGATGGATGTAAGTGCAGCAAAACAGTCTACTTTTAAAGGGATAGCTTACCCAAAAACAAAAAATTCTTTCATTATTACTCACCCTCATGTCGTTCCAAACCTGTTAGACATTTGAGAACACAAATTAGGATATTTTTGATGAAATCCGAGAGCTTTCTGAGCCTGCATAGACAGCAACGCAACTACTACGTTCAAGGCCCAGAAAGGTAATTAGGACATCATTAAAATAGTAAATGTGACATCATGCATGGGTCATGGTACTGTTTAGAATGCACAGCGGAGACTAAGAAGGAAGAGAGTCAATATTTTTGTTTTCTTTGTGCACAAGAATTATTTGCGTAGCTTTATAAAATTAAGGTTGAATTACTGATGTCACATGGATTATTTTAACAATGTCCTTACTACCTTTCTGGGTCTTGAATGTGGTAGTTCAGCTGCTGTCTATGCAGGGTCAGAAAGCTTTCGGATTTCATCAAAAATATCTTAATTTGTGTTCTGAAGAAAGGTCTTATGGGTGTGGAGCGGCATGAGGGTGAGTAATTAATGACAGAATTTTCATTTTTGGGAAAACTATCCCTTTAACATAATGGGGGCTCTTTACTGAACTATGGAAAACAGATGTTTATGTGAGCTCAATAGATGTCAGTACTACTGTCCTTTTTTTACTGCTGAAAAAGCTGAGCTTGTGATTGTGGGGGTTGGCTCTCTCTCTCTCTCTATCTCTCTCTCTCTCTCTCTCTCTCTCATTCACAGCAGAGGGAATGATTTTGCGAGCAGGGTGTTATAGAAAACGGTGTGCACACACACATAGAGACGCACACAAAATGACACACACCCGAGCAGGGTGCTCTATTCTGCTGTGATGTTCTCAAAATGATTTCCTAGCAGATATCATTTCAGTAGCTGACTGAATCGAGGCGAAGCGGGCAGAGGGAGGGTGTTAAGGTGCAGGAGGTGTCTCAGGTGCACTACAGGAAATGAAAAATGAAAAATGAAAAGAAAAAAATGAAAGGAATGTTTGTCAAGGGGTGCCGTCTGGCATGCCTCATGGAAAATTAATAATGTATTTTTGCAAATTTGCAATGTTATTTTGCCAGATCACGGGAGCAGGGCAGGAAGCCAGTGTGTGGAAGAGGACGGGGCCCTTGGAAGAATGCTGATTAAACCTCAGCAGAATGAAGCCAACTGAGATCAATGCTGGAATGCATGCGATATGTCTTAATAATGAGGCTGGTGCGGTCCTGAAGGTCCATATAACTACATGTATGCAAGAATGTCCCAGTGCATTTGCTCTGCAAAAGCAAGAGAAAAAGAAAGAAAACCATTTATTAGACTTTTTTTAAAAATAGCAACTTCTAATTTGAGTGAACTTAAAACAATTTTCACATAAACCTATTATTTACATGTGCCCTTCAGCAAGCAGGAAATATACAGAAATTGAATAAAGTTATCAAATGCTAAATACTAAATTAAATGTAGATGAATTCTTAAATCTACAAAAGTTATTGACTTCTACTTTTTACTTTTGTTCTTTGATTAACAGACATCACAGCAGCTGGGTTATTAGGTTATTAGGTGCTATGAGCACAGTAACAGTTGACAGGACAGGTAAATTTGTTTTACTGACATATGACCTGACAACATCTCATCTGACCGCAGTTCACTGTTGTTCTACTGAAACTCCCTTGTCACCTGTACTGTTTCCGCACTTGTTTGACTAGTGCTGAAGTGAAGTTGGAGAGCGCGTCTGAAAAGTCTCCTGTTTGATGTGGTTGTAATTCGTAAAGACGCTCTGCGAGTAAATACGCACTTCTTGATGATGTTTCATTAACAAAGTTCGGAAGGAGCATGTTCAGATAGTGGGTGTTACTCTGGGCTTGTTCCAAAATTCCGAGCTCGGAGCCCTCCCCTCGGACAGCACGCCAAAATTGCATAACCTTTACTCTGTTTATTACATGTGACCCTGGACCACAAAACCAGTCTTAAGTCGCTGGGGTATATTTGTAGCAATAGCCAACAATACATTGTATGGGTCAAAATTATTTTATGTCAAAAACATTATTAAATTAAGTCCATGAAATTTTTTTAAAAAAAATCCTACTGTAAATTTATCAAAACTTAATTTTTGATTAGTAATATGCATTACTGAGAAATTCATTTGGACAACTTTAAAGGCGATATTCTCAATTTTTTGATTTTTGGATTTTTTTTCTGCACCCTCAGATTCCATATATTCAAATAGTTGTATCTCAGCCAAATATTGTCATAGCAAACCACACATCAATGGAAAGCTTATTTATTCAGCTTTCAGGTGATGTGTAAATCTCAATTTCAAAAAATTGACCCTTATGACTGGTTTTGTGGTCCAGGGTCACATATGTAAGTGTAAACTCGTCAATCAAGAATATGAGAAAAACAGCAGTTGTTAGTGCGGTGGCCAACCCTATCCCCGCCACTGCGTTAACTGTGTTAAATATGTTAACAATGTTAAACTGAATCACCTGTCAAATGAATCACCTGCTTAACACGCTAATTTTGACAGCACTAATATAGTCCACTAATTCGAATGTGAGGGGAGTAATGGCCAAGGTAAAGGCCATTATTATGTGAGATAAATGATTGACTGTGAACGCGATAATATGATTTCATTCTCCCAAATTGAACTAAACAAGTAAAACTGGTAAAAATGAACAAACTAATTACAAAGTAAACAACTGACCAACTTAGACATCACCATTTTTGGTTGCTGAACTCTTTTCCTATCAATCATTTTCTATCAATTGCAGTTCCAGTGCAAAAGTGGAAAAAAAAACAAAAAAGGCAAATATAAAAGTTTTCTGCTTGAAACTGACTGCCTTTGACCCCAAATGCAATTTCCTTGTTGTTCAAAATGTTTCTGACAGAACTCGTGAACATTTGAGTGTTGATTAAAACAAAACAACAACAACAAAAAAAAAAAAAACAGAAAGGCTTTGTTGTTCTTTCTTTTGATATATTCACTGTTTAAATATTCATACAACTAAATATTCTGGGGGTCATGAAAGATTTGTGAAAATGGCCAATAATTCTGGTGGTGGCTGGCATCTTAAAATGGTTGTATAAAACAACACCCTTTTTACCTTGTCAAAAACAGCTCTGTTCACAGACAACCCGTTTCAGTGCATGTCTCTTGAAACGATAATTATCTACTCTATCTACTAATAAAGGACGGCCTGTCAGCCATTGTGGGCGGAGTCTGAGTAGTATGACATCATACTGCTCAGAAAATCAAAACGGCTTGATAATTGAGACCTTTTTTCAGTTTTGGGAGGAGTGAATGGATTTTTATCATTGTAGTGTGGTTGTGTTCACACACTGCTAAGAGACATTTATATGCAAATGCTGTGTAAAAGTGAATTTTGCGTCTGATTTTGCATGTTGGTTTCAAACATGCAAAAAACACTGCATGCTATTTAAAGCAATACAGTATGCATACTGCATTTTAGAGGAAATCTACTGTATACATGCCATGTTTTTCTACAATAGCACAGATTTCAGTGTGAATAAAATCCACAATCCAAAGCTCTCTGCCATAAAATCTGAGCCATCATGCATGAAATGAATGTATAAAGTAAAATATAATGTGTAAAATCACTTACAAATACATAAATCAAGCTGTTTAGACTGAGAGAAAACAACACCTACATGTTTGCTAAACAGAGACAGACAATAAGAGTGGCTTATTGCTGCCCATTACTTAAGCCTGTGATTTAAATCATGCTCAGTGTCATGCAGCAGTGGCTTGGCTGACAGGAAGGCTACTTCTCATTGCTTCAGTAATATCCTGTAGTCTTTTCCCTTAAAGACAAGTGCAACACTCAAAAGCCCAGATCAATTTCATGGCTGGATTCATCTCAGACATTTACCACACGCATCAGCCTGGCACACTAATCATACCCGCAGACCAGGCATCTGTATGCTGCCAAAATAATAAATAAATAAAGAAAAATCTCTTTCTTAATCAATATTTTTGTCTTGTTTTCAAGTGAAGCATCTAGAAAAAGATATACTTACTGAGAAAATATGACTTATTGTCAGAAAATACTTTTTAAAGTTTATTTTTCTTACCCCCAGAAGCGATTCTTGGATTTCAGTCCATGGAGGGCTCAATCTCCCCAACTGAACGGAAGATGATGGGGCTCAGAGGAATATTTCTTGCCTGGAGTAAAATGCATCAAAAGTTCATATCTGAAAATGTTATAAATAAACAAATAAAATAGCATACATTAGTCTCCAGATACACTATCATTTAAAAGTCTGGGATCAGTAAGATTTTAAGGAATTTCATTTTTTTTTTTTTCAGCAAGAACACATGAAATTGATTAAAAGTGAAAGTACTGTTACAAAACATTCTATTTCAAATAAATGGTGTTCTTTGAAACTTTCTATTCATCAAAAAATGCTGAAATAAAACAAAAAAAAAAAACATATAATGGTTTTCACCAAAATAGGCAGTCTAAGTAGTCAATGTTTTCAGCACTGATAATACGAAATGAAAGCACGCACATTACTGGAAAAACTTCCAAAGAGTGTGCTTGACAAAAAACACTGATAATGCAAATATTCTCATTAACAATAAATGTTTGTTGAGCACCAAATCAGCATATTAAAATGTTTTTTTAAAAGACTGTGTGACACTGAACGCTGACGTAATGGCTGCTGAAAATTCAGCTTTCACATCACAGGAATAAAATAAAATATATTTTAAAATAAAGTTTTAAAATATATTAATTTAGGGGTGACAAAAATACCCAACTTTTAAACCACACACTTTTAAACAGTAGTGTATGACAGATGTGGCTGTGTTTATTATACTGGATTTTTATTTTCATTTTTATTATTATTATCATTATTATTCATTTTATTTCACTGGAATAAATAAATTAATCCAGCAAAGTTTATGATTTATGCACTTTTTCCCTTGTTTTAAGCACTAGGGTTTTGTAGATGTAAGCTTAAATACAATTTGCCAATGAGGTAAAAAAATGCATTTAATTTAAGACACAGTCTTTTCTTTTCTGGAAACAAGCCTTAATATCTTATGCAATTTTGACTCTTGGGTAAACTGCTCTTGTTTTACAACTGTTTAGATGTTTTTCCTTGCAAAAAAAAAAGACAAAATCTTATTAAGACTTATTAAGCTTATATGCTATGGCATATATGTGCATGTGCTTGTCAAATTACGACTGCTATAAAGTTCAATCCAGCTCCACACTGAGAGCTTTTTCCAGGAATAGTAGCATCATGATACCATTTGCATCTTTAATACTAGCTAAATCAAACAGCTCTGCAGTCTGTGAGGTTTCTTTGATCGTCCTCTGAAATAAAGAGCCTTTGAAGACCCTCGGTTCATTCTTCATGTAGTCAGAGAATAAAAAGCAGGCATTTTGCCCGTGCTAAGAAAATGAGACTCTCTGAGACTCCCTCGCTCATCGCTCACTGTGAAGGCCTGACACATGCTCTCCGAGGCCTCATAAAGTCGACGTCTCCCGTGTGACATCTGTTACCTGTGGGCTCATATAGAGCTTCCAGTATATAGATATGCGATCAAAAGAGAGAACAGAGCCCACATAAATTAGCTTGTCAGGTTTCACGGTGACTTCAGCGCAATATTCGATTCACTGTTTCTCTGTCAAACGATCCGTAAGTGTACTGATCAATGTGACATGTTATAGTGTGAACAGAAATTCATTAAAATAGAGATGAGGATGTAGAAAGGCACACAAATACAGCCTAGTAGGCTTTGTCAGAGCAAAAGGCCATGAATACTTGCAGCTTCACTTTCCAACTCTCTTAAACAGCCCTCATTAGAGGCTGATTCATTGATTCAGACTGACCTCTCAGAGCTAAGATTGTGTCACAGTGCTGGATGCTGGAAATTCTGTTACATTTGCAACTTGTATATTAGACATGTCAGGTATGTAGACCTCACGGTCTCTTGAGACTCTTTACACTGCGGGGAGTATATCCTGCAAATATGATCATAATGGAACTGTCACTTGAGCAAATGTCATTTACTGGAAGTCTTTGGGTCAAGTTTGACATTACTGCTTTTGGGTGAGATTGATTTGAGACCTTTTCAGGGAGAAGGCGTACTTGAAGTCGTCATAGCAACACTTTAATGAGGGTTTTGCGGTGATTGGTGTTCAACATCAGTTATTCTCAACTGGTTTTGTTGTTTCATATTGCACATACAAGTAACAACCCCAATATACTGGTAAAATTGTATGCTACTAAGCTACTGTACACAAAAATAAAACACTAAAACGTTACATTAACATAACTGCTATTAATATAAAATATGTCATTTTTCAAAACAAACAAAGAAACAAAGGCATAGTTTGATAACTCCACGATTGAATGTGGTATAATGGGAGCTGTTGTCTTTATCCCCACAGCCAATGCAATCTGACGGAACTCAGGCAGAAATCATGTTCATGGATAAGCTAATGTATTAAAGATTTATTAACGTCACTGTAGTATGAAGCATGGTGGGGCTGAAAGCCATGGAAGTGAAACAAGGCTGCTTGAGCGATTGCTAATGAGAGATGAGCGCAAACACACGGCTCAAAAGCAGTGGAGCTTTTATTATGCCACCGCCGACCGCTGACATTCCTTCCAGTCATGTGTATGTGGGGTAAAGCAGCGCTGTTTTATAATACCAGATACATTTGAGTGTGTTGAAAGTTCTGTTATAATGTTACTCAGTGCGTTCATCACCCGTCTAATAAAACACATAACCTATTAAATAAATATATATACACACTGACCAAAATTATAAACGCAACACTTTTGTTTTTGCCCCCATTTTTCATGAGCTGAACTTTAAGATCTAAGACTTTTTCTATGTACGCAAAAGGCCTATTTCTCTCAAATATCATTCAGAAATCTGTCTAAATCTGTGTTAGTGAGCACTTCTCCTTTGCCGAGATAATTCAGCATATCAAGATGCTAATTAGACAGCATGATTATTGCACATGATTATTGATTATTGTGGCGTACCTTAGGCTGGCCAGAATATAAGGCCACTCTAAAATGTGCAGTTTTATCACACAGCACAACGCCATAGATGTCACAAGTTTTGAGGAAGCGTTCAAGAATGTCTGCAGGAATGTCCACCAGAGTTGTTGCCCGTGAATTGAATGTTCATTTCTCTACCATAAGCCGTCTCCAAAGGCGTTTCAGAGAATTTGGCAGTATATCCAACCGGTCTCACAACTGCAGACCACATGTAACCACACCAGCCCAGGACCTCCACATCCAGCATCTTCACCTCCAAGATCATCTGAGACCAGCCACCCGGACAGCTGCTGCAACTATCGGTTTGCATAACCAAAGAATTTCTGCACAAACTGTCAGAAACTGTCTCAGGTTTTTACTGTCAGGTTTTTAAAACCTATACAATTTTCACTGTACAGGGCAGATGGAAGACAGCGTGTACGGCATCATGTGGGTGAGCGGTTTGTGGATGTCAACTTTGTGGATCGAGTGGCCCATGGTGGTGGTGGGGTTATGGTACGGGCAGGCGTATGCTATGGACAACTAACACAGGTGCATTTTATTGATGGCATTTTGAATGCACAGAGATACTGTGACAAGATCCTGAGGCCCATTGTT
>JAHKKF010529753.1:0-11503 GCA_019740295.1 Labeo calbasu | reverse complement strand
TCTTCTTTGCATGTTCACTTTGCAAAGACTGTGTCGGTACTTCTGCAGCGATGTAGGATGATTTTGAAATGATTTTTGAAGTTGAGGGAGAAAATATTTTCGACACACCCTAACTGTCTTGAGCAGAGTTCAGGGAGAGAAAGACAAGACGAGCGTTTGAGATTAAAAAGTACTTAAATTGTATTTTTTTTAAATGAAAATAACCGATCGTTTCTCCAGATAAGAGATCGGCTGGTATCGTTTACAACCACATTTGTGATCGTGTGAAGCCGCATTTAAACTGCGTTTTGAAATTTCAAACTCGGGGCACCATATCAGTCCATTATATGGAGAAAAATGCAGAAATGTTTTCCTCAAAAAATATATATTTTTTTATGACTGAAGAAAGAAAGACATGAACATCTTGGGTGACAAGGGAATGAGTACATTATCTGTAAATTGTTGTTCTGGAAGTGGACTTTAACAACACTGAGATTCAACAGCCAGTTTGAGAACGGATATTATATTTAGATATGTTTAGGAAATTTACAAAATATCTTCATGGAACATGATCTTTACTTAATATTCTAATGATTTTTGGCATAAAAGAAAAATCGATAATTTTGACCCATACAATGTATTGTTGGCTATTGCTACAAATATATCCGTGCTGCTTATGACTGGTTTTGTGGTCCAGGGTCACATGTGAAATAAGATGAATTACAATGGAATGTGGCAAGACAGAGTGCAAGTAACGTGGTGAAACCTAAAAATGAAAAGCCATTTGTTTTTGTTTTTTTGTCAAATACAAGTGAAACACACAAAATCATGTGTAATCACTTTTTAGTGACTTTTCTTTTGCAAAACAATTTTTTTGTGTGGAATGCTGTGATATGGTTTGATGTCATTTCTGTGTAATACAGTTTTGGTTTACAAGCCATGAATGCACGCACCTTTAGATGATGACAGAGAGAGCGATGAGGCTGTGGGTCAGGGATGGGATACTCTCTGTTGGCCCTGTTGTTCTGGGAGTCTGACGCTGTCAGAACAATAGACCCATTGGCCGGCTGTAACGGACCTCAACTGCCATGCAGACGCTTTTGTTTGCAGCTCAAAGCTGTGGGTAAACCTACTCTCATGAATCTGAATTCTAGTTGTCATCACAGACCTGCCCCGTATGCGTAATCTCAAATTATGTGGATTCACCTGCAGCTCAGGTTTTAATTGGAACAATTAGGACAGCTAATGTTTTACCTATTACGAGGAGTAATTTAAATTGTCAGCTTTAGTTTTTACATGTATACACAATAGCGTTGGTATTCAAACAGGTGGGAGTCGAATCCAGCTGTGTGTCGGAATTTCTGACTCAGAATGTGGTGTGTCGCATTTAACACGTGTTTCTGCATTCCATTTAAATCCAGACAGCTGGTTCCTTATTAAGCTGTTGATCAGGTATGTTTTGCTGCTGGGTGTATGCGTGTTTGTTTAGCCCAGTTTTCACAGCTGGTAAACAGAGCAAAGATTGTTTGCTATAGATAAACAGTGCTATCTTCTCTGGATCTGTGTGTCACGTTTTATAAAAACAGAAGATAAAGCTGCTCCTTATGCTACAGTAACCACTGGTTATAAACCACATGAAATCAAAATGGGAGATTTGTGGGTTTCTAGTTCATGTTTATCAGCTTTGAGGCAAATCAATAGCTTTTAAAATCTATATGCCAGTGCTCTCTGAAAAGTTTATAGCAGGCGTTTCATTTTGTTCGCAGGGATATAGACATATTTTTATGCAATAAAGTGCTCTTTAAAGTGAGTTGGCTCCTCCATTAACTGACAAGCATTAGCAAGTAGTAAACTAAGGACAAATTACTTAGGATGTCCCACCCCAAGGAAGGAAAAAATCTTAGAGTGTGGAACAAAAAAGTGATTTTGAATGAATGAACTCAATCGATTTCTCACCTCTGTCTTTTCAGAAGCAGAGGAGTTCTTTGAGTATGATGCTGAGGAGTTCCTGGTGTTCCTGACACTCCTGATCACAGAAGGACGGACTCCAGAATGTTCCGTAAAGGGGCGGACAGAGGGCGTTCACTGCCCACCTGCCCAGTCTGCTATGCCTGTCCTTACCAAACATGAATGCAGCGACAAAATACCACAGGTGGGTTGCACCTTTTTATCGGCACAAGGAGAGGCATGTAGTTTCATTTCTCAGTTTGTACGAGTGAAATGAGATGTTAACATGCAGTAAATTATGTCCTAAAGTTTTCATCTTGAAAACAGCTGCATAACTGAGAAAACACTGTTTATTAATGAGGACAGACCGTGGTTTCTGTTGGGAAACCTGTTTGAACACAGTCAGAATGTTTACTCGCACACTTCATCTTAAGGTTATTTTTTTCCCCAATGCAGTGTCGTCAGGCGAGAAGAACAAGGTCAGAGGTCATGTTACTATGGCGCAATCACATCCCCATCATGATCGAGGTGATGCTGCTTCCTGACTGTTGCTATAGCGATGACGGTCCGACCACAGACTGCACAGACCTAAACGATCCAGCAATAAAACAAGATGCGCTCTTACTGGAGAGATGGACTTTACAGCCAGTGCCCAGACAGTAAGACATCCTCTTCCCTTACTGTAGAAACATTCTTTCACACAGGTGTAGGGAGTTTTCACAAACTTGGTGTTTGTTGCAGGAGTGGAGATCGATTTATTGAGGAGAAAACTTTGCTGTTGGCTGTGCGTTCCTACGTGTTTTTCTCGCAGCTCAGCGCGTGGCTCAGTGCCTCTCACGGAATTGTACCTAGAAACATCCTATACAGGTAAGATACTCTACACAAGGGTAGAAAGAAATGATGACAGTTGTCCTTTTGGTAAGGTAGGATTCTGACTTAGGGTTCTGTGTTTTGGAACACAGCAGTGTGTGTGTGGGTGATTTTTTTTGGGGATTTGATAATGAGACTGCATAAATAGTTTGGTAAACCTTCCAAAGATTGTATATGTGCCTTTCAGGAGCAGTGCTGGGGAAATTTAGTTTGAAAATTCACTTTATATGGAAAGTTATGTGTTATGCTACTTTTGAGTTACATTCATGTTACTTTTTAAATCTGGGCAGTGCTTGCTTGTTTATATATATATAGTTCTATTTTTAGAAAATGTAAAAGCCCTGGCTTTCACACCTAAAAGTGTAAAAGTGAAATGAGTAAGCCTCAGGCTAAGGAAAAATAAATTCACGTCTGTACAGTAGAACACAGGAGAAGAAGGTCTGACACTCTTCAGCAATAAAAAAAAAACAATAAAGCGCAAATGTTAGTTTATTTAAAGTCATTTTTGCTTATTAGTATGGTTGAACTGGGTCTTCAAAGGTCAGTAGCAAAGACACAAGTAATCATATGGTTTTATTAGACAAAACTGTTAAAATGCATAATGTATTATTAACAATAGAGCTAATGTACATTGTGCATTATAACAAATGCCCGCAGAGGGCGCCAACAGACAGATGATTGTTTTTATACTTTACTGCATGATCTAATTCATATTTAATATTGAATAAAACAACATTTAAATGTCCAAATGTCCACTTCAAATGTCCATCTTTAATATTTGGCCATTTCTTAGCGATAGAAAAGCTACAGCCACTGTAATTTCTTGAATACGTGAGTGAGGGTTTAAACTTTTATTTTGAAATCGCAGTGAACAGTTAGCATATTGAGAAAGATAACGATGTCTTCTCCTGTGTTTGCATAGGTTTATAAATGATTTACCTTACAAATCTAATAAAATGGCGCAAGTTGCATTCCCAGATGAACGTTATAATAAACACAAACTCACAGCAATATGCAGAGATGGAGTTTGAGATGTTCCACACGTGTAAATGATAACAGTTTGTGTAGCAGCGTTTAATGTGAACGGAACCACTTTGACACGCACGTACGTAACCTACACGCATGTAAATAATTAAAGCGCATATATTAAACCTGCATCACATATATTTATTTAATTGAATCGTAGCGTTTGTGAATTCTTAATCAAATCAAAATCAAATCACCTTTATTTATATACCGCCTTTAACAATACAGAATTGTGACAAGGCGGCTGTACAGTATTAAATAGGAAATAATACATCAACAATGCAAAGGGCAACAGTAAACACTCAATTTTTAGGTAGAGGTAGTTAATCAAATACAATAAAATAAAATACAATATTAATAATATTAATAATATTTAATAGCATTATGATTTATTATGATTTTTAAATGTGTTTAATATGTGGAATGCACCACTTCCGGTATTTTGACGATTACATGACACAGGCAAAATCCAATCAAGGATTTTTTAAAATAGAATACACGAATAGAATCGAGGAATCGTTGCAGCCCTACATTGGTTAATAAAGTGGCATTAAATACATAAAGGAAATTTGTGTTATTTAACATATTGTTGCAGGTTTGCATCACATACTGAGTTTTAATTTATTTTAATGAGTACTGAATCTGTTTTTTTCTGTAATGTTACTTTACTAGTTACTTGAAAAAAGTAATCTGATTACATAACCCGCGTTACTTGTAATGCGTCACCCCAACACTGTTCAGGAGATTATAGTAATGTTTCCGTCGGAAGAGACAGAAAGTCAGGGGAGTCAAGAGTCAAACCTTACCTACATTGTTTCATTCGATTCCATGCAATAAAGTTTATGCAAGAATGGATTTATGAACAATCGCATTTGCTGTATTTTGCAGAATAAGTGCAGCTGATGAAGAACTGATATGGAATTTTTCTCAAACACCCTCCGAACATGCTTTCCCGGTCCCGAACGTGTCCCATAGTGTCGCTCTCAAAGTGCGGGTTCAGTCTTTGCCTCGCCAGCCCAAATACCCCGTACTCAAATGTAGCATCCACTCAGGTATAGCTTTTTTGGGCAAGAGAAGCCTGGAGCGTGGAGAGGGTAGGAACCATGCTGGAGAGAATCGCAGTTCCCTCCGTCTGCCAGGATCTCCACTCTTCTCCAGGCCTCTACGCCCTTCTCCGCCTCCCCACAGCCCTCTCAACACCCGTAAATGCCCCTCTCGACCAGAGTCCCCTCTGCCGCCGGGCAAAGCCGTCAAGTGGCTGTACTCTCGGCTGAACGGCGGTTTGGACGCCTCCCCTACAGAGGCGTGCACCGATGGGGCAGAGAGCCCAAAGACCTCAAATGTGGAGTCACCAATCCGTGGTTTTAAATCACTCTCCATTACCGACCCTTTAGTCACCCCCAGCCCAAGTCCCAGCTCCATCTCAGGTGAAACCAACCCCCTCATTGGCTCCCTGCTTCAGGAGAGACAGGAAGTCATCGCCCGCATTGCTCAGCGACTGAATTTATGCGACCCTACGGCTCCCCATCTCCCTGACGCTCTCTTCGCTTCCCAAGAACCGCCAGCACACAAAACAACCTGGAGCTCATCGCAAGACAAGGAGCGCTTGAAGAAATCCAAAGAGCCCCTCTTCCCAATCCCACAGCCTCACAATGGAACCAGTCCAGAAGTCCCCGAGAGGAGCCGGTCTTCTCTCTTCGATACCCCTTTGAGTCCTAGAAGCAGAACACGGCTGGATAGAGCTGACCGTGAATCAAAAACTTCCCCAAAACTCTCGACCTGTAGGCGTCTGGTTCTCAGTGACCAGTCCGCTGAGGGTTCTCTGATTGCAGATGCGGTTCAGGACATCTCAAGGTTGATTCAGGAGCGACTGCAACATTCCTACAGCCTCCTGAATGGCACCTACAAATTGAAGACCTCTCAAACCGAACAGGTTGACGCGAATCACGGAGCGCAGACGAACGGCTTTGTATCGTCGAGCCATGAGAAGTCTTCAAGTGCACCCAACGGTGAGGCAAGCACAGATCCTCGTGTTTCTCGAGCAACAAAATGTTGCAGATCTCCTGACTCTAGTCGCAGGAATCGAGACTGTTCCCCTAGACCACGAAACGTGGCCAGTTTAAAACTTGAAGACCACAGCGTCACAAAATCGCAGCCTTTAACGGCGAGTAATAACCAACAGTACGCCAGTAGAGAGTCCTGGACCTCCTTGAAAAAGAATTCTAGCCATGCAAGTTCTCCTCAGGAGAATGGCCTGACCCAGACCGGATACTTCCAGCCCTTCAAGACCCAAGAGGCAAAACATGAAAAAGAAGCTGAAAAGGATGTCTGGGATGGGTCCGCTTGTCCTGAGAAGGATGAGAACCAGAAGCCCTGGGCTTCTCCCTCCAGCACACCAGCCAACCTTACTTGCAACACCTCCAGTCCTGCCCCTGCTCACCGCAATCATACTGTGAGTTGATATGTCTCTCTTACCATGCGTTCAGCTGTTTTTTTATATGATTAGTTTTTGAAACCCACTGGTGAATCTTTTTTTATGAACAGAGACGCCCCCCTTCCCCTCTGAAGTCATGCGGTAACTGGAAGAAACAGAATCGCCACTCCATAGACGGAACCGCAACAAAAGCCTTCCACCCCTGCACAGGCCTACCTCTCCTCTCCAGCCCGGTACGAGTACACATCCTTCTGTTGCTCTCCATCACACAGATTATAGCACGGCATCTTGCCGAAAGCGCCCCAGAGTCTTTAAGTCCGTGACTCATATACTCTCACATCTGAATCACTTCTTGTTTGTCTCAAATGCAGTCCACAGAGTTTTCGGCGGCACGCTAATGACAGGTCATAGATTTAAATTAACAACTTCCTCAAACTTTTTATAAATTCTTTCCATTAATACTCTTAGTAAATGAAGCCATGAGTGTTTTGAAATCATACCGATGACTGCTCGGTGGACCGAGTTCTGATTCGTACCGTATGACTCAGACACTTCACTGTGTGTGGGAGTTCGGTGCTGTTACTCCAGATGAGTGCTGCTCTTGTTCCCTGGAGATCCACTCAAACGTAATTCTCACTCGTTCTATTGGTTTTCATTAAATGTTACAAACAACTGAACTGTTTTGATCAACGTTTTCTAAGAGACATGACCAGATGAAAAAAAAAAAGTTTGTGTGTGTTTTTTTGTTCTTAGATTTTACATTTTTTTTAGATTTAGAACATTTCCATCTCCAGTCAGATCAGGTTAGTTTTTATCTGTGATTGATGATTGAAGAAGTTTTATCGACCAGTTTCCATGAATTTCAAGGCCAGTTTATAGGGTTAGAGATAAGGATAGGCCAAAATGAACACATGCAAATTATTTGCAAGCTGATATAAACTAAATTTTAAAATTATTAGAAAAAAATAACATCCTTGTCAACTGAAACATCCTTGTGTTTGTAATACCATGTTATATTTATATGGCAGTCATTTAGCAGCATAGTACATGTCAAAATACCATATTACAGCACACACGCAGGACCTTTAAGTACTTGCATATATTAAATATACAAGGTACAATTCAAAATAAAAACAGGGAGTAAAGAGTAAACGAGCATTACGAGTAACTTTCATGCGTTGGGTACAGTACGTTGTAACTGTATAAACAGATATTTATATAAAGTACATTGTCACAAGCTTGCAAAACAAAGATGTAAATGTGTTTGCTTCCTTCTTTTTCCTCTCAGGTTCCTCAAAGAAAAAGCCAGACAGGATATTTTGATTTAGACACGTCTCTGATTCATTGCAGAGGAGTGCCATGGGCTGCCAATAAAAGGTATGACTTTCTTTCCCCGCTTTATTTCCTGCTGTAGTGCCATTGTTCCATATTTCACCGTGCCATTTCCTCTTCTAAGGCTTTCCTACATACACTGCCATCTGCTGTGCACACGTACACTGGAGTCATCCCTGAAGCTACAGACTACCCAAAATGGCTGACTAAACTTGGTGTGTGTGTGTTTGCAGGGTTTTGAAAAGATCACAAGACTGTGATGAGACTCAGCATCAGATCCTCAGTGCCAGCGCTCCGCCCGCCAGCCTCAGCCTTTTGGGAAACTTTGAGGTAGATGAACAAATAATTTCACTCACACAAACACAATTAGTGAACAATCGTTTGTGGCGACACCCTCTTTCTTTATTTGCCCTAATGATTTACCATATGCCTCAAACATTTATAAAACTTCCTTGTTAAAGGAGAAGTTCACTTCCAGAACAAAAATGTACAGATAATTTACTCACCCACTTGTCATCCAAGATGTTCATGTCTTTCTTTCTTCAGTCGATAAAAAATTATGTTTCTTGAGGAAAACATTTCAGGAATGTTCTCCATATAGTGGACTTCAGTGGTGCCCCCAAGTTTGACCTTCCAAAATGTAGTTTAAATGCAGCTTCAATTGGCTCTAAACGATCCCAGTCGAGGAAGAAGTGTCTTATCTTGCAAAACGATCGGCCAATTTTCTAAACAAATTGACAATTTATATACCCTTTAACCTCAAATGCTCATCTTGTCTGGTCTATGCGATGCACATGTGTAGTCTGCGTAATCCAGGTCAATACAGTTAGGGTAGGTCAAAAAACTCCCATCTCGTTTTCTTCTTCAATGTCAAAATCGTCCTACATCACTGTTTTGCCATTTTGTAAAGGGTGTTTGATCTTCTTTGCATGTTCACTTTGTAAACATTGGGTCGGTACTTCTGGAGTGATGTAGGATGATTTTAAAGTTGGGGAAGAAAGCGAGACGGGAGTTTTTTGACATATCCTACCTGTATTGAGCCGGAAAAAACGTAGTTCACGCAGACTTAGACAAGACAAGCATTTGAGGTTAAAAAAATATATAAATTGTCAGTTTGTTTCGAAAATGACCGATTGTTTCACTAAATAAGACACTTCTTCTTCGGCTAGGATCATTTAGAGCCATTTGAAGCTGCATTTAAACTGTATTTTGGAAGTTCAAACTTGGCACCATTGAAGTCTATTGTTTCTTCAAGAATCATAATTTCTTATCGACTGAAGAAAGAAAAGACACGAACATCTTGGATGAAAAGGAGGTGAGTTCATTATCTGTACATTTTTGTTCTGGAAGTGAACTACTCTTTTAAAGCTACACTTCTATATAGACTTGGTCTGGATCGATATATGGATAGATAGATGTTTCTGTGTGTGTGTGTGTTTGTGCAGGAGTGTGTTCTTAATTATCGTTTGGAGCCGTTGGGTACAGTCGAGGGTTTCACAGCTGAGGTTGGCGCCAGTGGAACGTTCTGCCCCAGTCACATGACCTTACCTGTTGACGTGTCATTCTACAGCGTCTCTGATGATAACGCACCTTCCCCCTACATGGTAAAGACACAAGCATTACTTACATATTTTGTAGGTGTATTGCATTTGTGGACTTATAATCCCCCCCCTTTCTGAGTTTGGTATAGTCATGCAAAGACAGGGATGTAATACAATCTGTTAAGTAGTCAGTAATGTTTTTTGCCATTTTGTCTTTATTAAATAGGATAGTGTAGAGTAGACAGGAAGTAAAGTGGGAGAAAAAGAGAGGGGGTGGGATTGGGAAAGTTCCTCGAGCCGGGATTTGAACTCAGGACAGCCGCAACGCAAGCGTTATATGTCTATAGGCGCTGACAAGCAGTCAGTGATGTTGCTAAAAGGTTCATGTTTTATCTTGATTGAATTCTTCTGCTTTTCTTCAGGGTGTCATAAACTTGGAGTCTCTCGGTAAGAGGGGATATCGAGTACCTCCTTCAGGAACCATTCAAGTGGTGAGATTCATCAAATAATTAAAAAAACATGCATAATTGTCTGCTTACAAACTGTGTCATGGTCACATAGTTTGTAAGCTGTATGAATCACACGGGTGATTAATAACTACTCACAAGTGTGAGTAATAATCAGACAGCACTGTGAGAACAAAGGAGGATGTCAACCATTAAAATTGTTTACAGGTGCGCCCTCTACTGGTGAATGTGTTGGAATTACATTATTGTAATCTGTTCATATCCAGTGTGAAATCTTAAAAAAAATAACAGATTTTTTTCATGGTAGTGAATTATTTTGATTTTAGTTATTTTAATTAGGTTTTAGTAGGGTTATTCTATAAATAGAGGTACATTTAGAATTTGACAATGTGAAGAAAAAAGTTTTCCTGTTTCCTAGCATAGCTGCTTTAAAACTATCTATATTTTATAAAGTGCTATATTAATAAAGGTGATCTGTAGGAATATGTACATAAAATACCATCTATGTTTGCTACTGTCCACCATGTTACTTTAAACTTTTGGGTTAACTAAGTTGACCTTTTTAGTGTTTTGGGCCTATACTCAACATGGGAGCCTAGAACTACTGAGCATATGGTGTGTTTAGAAATAGATTTTCATAAACAAAACATAAGTTTTAGTTAAAAATAACACTTGTGTAACACTGTTGACAGTCAATGAATCCACTCTTGACACAGATTTGCTAGTTTAACCAATATTGGGGGAAAGAGAGAGAACAGAACATCTAGTGTTTCATCCATGTGCGAGAATGGGACAAACCATTCCTTTTTGAGGGGGGTTTCTAGTGAGTAACTTAGTTGACAGTGGTTATATCACAATAAACACTTATTATTTTTGGAGAGCACACCCAGATGAAGGCAAAACTATAAAATTCATTTATATTTGAGGTGATCTTCATGCTTAAATGAGCCGAATGAGCAGCTTTACAAAATCAGACAGCTGAATACCAAGGTTGTATGTGATATGAAGATCATTTTTTAACAAAAGCTATAGCTTTTTTAACATATAGTAGTGTGATTGGGACAAATATAATTTTGGTACTAGAAAATTAATCATCCGGGCTTTATACTGATGAAAATATATTAAAAATATACTTCACTGACATGAGCTGTACCCACAATCGGTAGTTTTCCACCCACTCAGATTATTATCATCTGCTTCTGATGAAATGCTCACTGACTGTAACGTTAAATGTGTTTGGATTTTCGCTTGTGTTTTCTGTTTTGTAGCTTTGATGCTTATTGGATGTTTTGTCTTCTGTCTCTGTGTGTCAGACCTTATTTAACCCCAATAAGACAGTGGTGAAGATGTTTGTGGTGATGTATGATCTGAGAGAAATGCCCGCCAGCCATCAGACATTCCTGCGGCAGAGAACCTTCTCAGTCCCAGTCAAACGCGAGTTCAACGGACAGAACAACAAAAAGCCGTCACCGCTGAGCCAAGGACGAACCCTGCGCTACCTCGTCCATCTGAGGTTGGTGTTGGAGTGTTTCGTTCAGGCATACGGGGCTTAAATGCTCATTGTTTGCTGTCAGATGCTTTTGGTCCAGACCACAGCGCTTAACAGGCAGCGTGTGGCCCTGACATGCCCACTCATGAATATGTATACTTACTTTAATTAGCCCCCAGAAGTTGCCCGATAAGGTGTGGGAAAATGTATTGCTCTTTTGGAGTCCTTATTAGAGCCGGTCTGTTCACTTGGCAGATTTTTTGTCTAGTCATGAAGGTCCAGCTCTGATCTACCTGAATGAGGAATGAAATCTTTAAAACTGTTTGTCAGGTTTACTTTTTAAGAAATTGACGCACTGATAATTTGGCCACTGAAAACTGATAACAAAAACTGTGTAAAAGAAATCTGAACAACTTGC